>MU227777.1:0-37246 GCA_018584345.1 Thuja plicata
AGCTTTCTATCGATATAATTGCTGTCAAATTTTAAATTCGGTAAGTAATTATTAGTTATTTTCCAATTGAGTTACCTCTAAAGTGCTGATTTATATACTGATTGAAAAATGGCTATAACTTTCAGACGGTATATTATTTTTGAATACTGAAAAATGCGTCACATTCTATGCTTCACCTACTATAATAAATTTTTTTATTTTTTTGAATTTGGTAAAGTTTTCAATGAGTTAAGGTGGTCAGACACGGAAGTTTTTTTATTCTGAAAATGTTGTAGCAGATAATTCATAATTAATTATTTTTTTAGCATAAAATTACACAAAAATATGCATCACATCCGAGAAGCAGTCTACTACTTATATATAAAATCTTATAAAAAAATATTATCATTTGATTATGATTAAGGTGGTCAGACATACACCTACTTCTTATTTTTTTCCTGAAATTTTTGTACTGCTACATTGAAATCTATACTTTTCACCAATCATATTAAATTTTTTTCAGAGAAGGCCTATTAGTTTAGAAACTTAATTCAATTTCCTATAGATTCTATTCTTACAAATTTTTTATATTAGGTCGATAGCTAGTTCAAATTTTCACGTCAAGTTGACTAACCCTGATTTTGCTGATTTTTCATTGCCACTTAAGGGCATAGTTTGGCCCCCCATGATCTTGCACATAACCATGACAGAGATGAAAAAAGGGTTGGTATGTCAAACTTACACAGATATTTCATATATTTGGTATCAAGATGTGGTCTATTATCTCCTTCAGAATCTCTTCCTTGAGGGATTAAGCAACTCATAGAGAAGAGCCTTGAGAATTAAAAGTAATTCCTATATATGTTGAAGAATGGGAAATTGTACAAACACAACTATGATGGGTTGTACTTGAGGAGTTTAAATAGACATGAAGAAAAATAAGTCTTGACTAATTTTCATGACACTTACAACACGAGCCATGGATCCATTGAAGCCATTGCTCAGTAGATTCTGAGATCAAGATACTATTGGCCAACTTTGTTCAAAGACACAAATGAACATGTAAAATCATGTTATACATACCAAACTAGCACCACCCACGAAAGGAACCCCACCATGCCATTGCAGACCATGTATAAGGTACATCCATTTTCCCAATGGGGTTTAGATTTGTTTTATACTATTAATCCACTATCCTCTATAGGTAATAGGTATATTCTAATGACAATGAACTATTACACACGTTGGACGAAAGCTCAAGCATTGAAGAATTGCACTACTGAAGTGGTGACCAATTTTTTAGAGTAATACATCATAAAAATGTTTAGTATGCCTTTCTATTTGGTATGTGATAACACACCTTCATTTTCCTCTTTTTCAGTTATGCAATGGGCCTTTGAAAATTAGGTAATTCTCAAATTATCTTCCAATTACTATCTGCAAGGGAATGGGGTGGAAGAGTCCATAAATAAAAAATTGACACCTATAATTAAGAGACTTCTAGACAGTAACCCAAGGGATTGGCATACTCAGTTGAAATACGCCCTCTAGACTTACCAAGTAAGGATAAAAAATGCTTTAGGAATATTCCCCTACCAATTAGTCTATGACCTGCAACCTATCTTCCCCATGAGCGTAAAGTTCCTAGTTTTCAAATTCTTGGACGAGTATGTCAAGGGTGTAGACAGGGTTCAGGTCAGACTCATGAACCTTATCAATCTAGAATAAAAAAGAACGATGGCCTTAGAACAAGTTTCCAAACATAAAGTTGTAGTCAAGTGTTAGTTTGACAAAAGAGCTACAATCAAATCCTTTATAGTTTATGATTCGGTCCTCATGTGGAATAAATAAAAAGAGAAGCTAGGTAGCCACACTAAGTTCAAAAAAATATGGACTAGCCCGTATCAAATTGCGGAAACCTTAGGGGAGAATTCCTTTAGGATTAGTACCTTGTATGGGGAGTTGGTTTCGTTGCCAGTCAATGGTCAGTTTCTCAAACATTAGTTTGGGTCCTGAGGGTTGGGTGCTTTTTGTCTCATGTATTGTAGTATCTTAGGTTTGTTTTTATTTTATCTTTTTCTTGTTTGTTTATTTCTTTTGGTTTTGTCTCATTTGCATTCCTACATTAGGGAGATAGTGTTTTCTTGGGGTTGTTCATGACCCATGGTCCACTCTAATTGGTTCCCGATAGAGGGCATGGGTATTTCTTAGCCAAAACCACTAGAAAAATTTATCTTTTAAGAAAGATATACTTGTAAGTTGGAAATGTTAGCATCTTTTCACTAGTGATTTGGAAGATGTTTAATGTTGGTTGTCTAAATTTTGAATACTCATATTTCTTAGTTAAGAATCGATCGAATTTAGTACGAGCATGTTGACTTGGATAACTACATGATTTTAGAACCATACAAATCTGACTAAAAAAAGAGTATAAGAAAAAAGAGAGAAAGTAAAGAAGGATTACTAAGTGATCCACATCACCAAAAGGACCTGTAAAACTCAGAAGTAGCTAAGTGGCCTGAATCATCTAGAGCTCTAAAAAGAAGAATCACTCAACAGTCTAAATTATCAATAAGTCAGGCTGAAGAAAAGGATCACTAAGTGATCCACACAAGCATGATGTTTGAAGCAAAATGATCAAGTGGGATAAAATGGGTGGCTCTAGCAATGTCTATCAGGGCTATGGATGCCTGACTGACAGTAGAGAGAGGTTAGACTAAAACATACGAGAAAATTATTTAGGTCTATGAACACCTAACTGGTAGCAGAGCCATTCTTGGGGAATCCTCTTCAATCATGTAAAGGATTGGTCTTGGTCTACACTCATATGAGTTACCTTTGACAAGGTATCAATATAATAAATACACAAAAAGCACACACTAGGTTGTTCAACAAATGGATGTCGATTCAGAGAACTTGTGAAGTGACTTTAATGGGCCTAATTTTTGTATTTAGTCTATTGTAAGAAAGGTTTAGAAAGGTCATTTGAGGGTAAAAAAATGCCTTATTTATTTCTCCTTTTGTCAAGGCTATTTTTTTTGGGTCCACAACATACACTACATCTTGGACTCTTGGCCCAATGGGGACCCCCTCTCTTTTCTTTTGTTTTGGTTGGTGGGGCCCTCTTGAGTGGCTTGGTTAGACATTTAGTGAGTCAGATTGAGGGCCCATGTGCGCCCCATAGTTGGATGTTGGTTAGGTTGCTTATGGTTTTCCCTCCTTCCCATTCCCCTTTCTTTTTTCTCTTAGCTTTTGTTTCTGGTGTGTTCTTTTTGTTTGTTTTAAAGTTAGTTTCCATTTTGAGTATTTTTGGGCTTTCATAGTGTCAAGGTTTTTAGAACCCCCACACATTTGAAAGCCTGATCTTTGTCTTTAGTGTTTTTGTGGGAATTAGTTTAATTTAGGAGTCCTTTCAGACTTTCAGGGTCTTGGGGTTCTTCAAACCTCGACACCTCTAAAACCCCGAAACCCTACCTCTCCAATGACTAAGGAATGAACCTAAGGGTGTCATGATTTCAAAGTGTTCAGACTTGATATCTCTGATACCCAGATAATCCAACACCTAGAGGTTGACCTTATCTTGAAAGGGTGTCTATATAAATGAAAATGACACTTAATATTTTTCATTCTACAACATTTGAGCTTCTTGTATTTCCAGCTTTCGGCAATCTCATCGTTTTAATGCACATCCTTTTGGCTATCAATCTAAAACCCACCACAATTGCAAGTTCATCCACCTACATCACAGACCTTTAGATTCACATTTACTTTGAGGTAGGGATCTTATTTTTATTCCCCCTTTTCTTGTTTAGGTTTTTTAAGTTTTCTTTCTTTTTGTTAGTTTTGAGGGTTTTGAGTGGCTTTAGTTTGTCAATCTTAGGGTTTTTGTTTCCTTCCGTCTTAGGGTTTTCTTTAGGGTTGGATAGTTTAGGTCTTCTTTTAGCTGTCTCCAAAACCTAGACCTTAGGGCTTTCATATCCCTAAGATCAAAAGAATCAGCCCGTGGTGACCCTCGGTCTTAAACCCCTCCTTTTGATGTTTAAGGGTTGTTGAACCCCGACATCCCAAAATGGAAAGGGAGCCTCCGCAGCCCAAAAGTTTGATGCTCCAGATGATAAATCCCTTTGGGGAATCGAAGTATTCAGACTCTGAAACCTCAAAAGGAGTTTTAAAGCATAGAATGAACCATTCAAGATCAAAGGGGATTTTGCAATTTCCTAGTTCGATAAGGATTCTCAGACTGCGAAGCTCGACAACACAAAAATATTTTGAGGGTTTTTTTTCTTAGGTTTAGCTGGGTTTCACTTATTTTTAGGTGTTTCTTAGTTCTTTCTTAGAGTGAGATTTGATTTTCATGTGTGTCTAATTAATTGCTTTAGATTAGATTCCTTTTTTCAATAAAATGTTGCTAACATATGTTCTCGGTGAAGACAGAACTGAGTATGTCCATGATGAAGTAAAAATACAAAGGTTATGATTCTCCCAACAAGATGGGTGATCTCCATAGTGAGATCATAGACAGTGATATTGAACACATGAATTGGAATTCCTTCCTCAAACAAGATGCAGAACCCTCTGACCAATAATCCAACTACACAGCTATGGTCATCTTCGGATTGGTCCATTATTGCACTTGACCTAATCATGGATCTAGAAAATAACTACGTACCATATGAGAAAGTGGTGAAGAAAATAAATGAGGATGTAGTCCTGGACATCTTACCTGACATAATAGAAGAGGTATTCCAAATTCCTATTGCAGATATCTACTACCCTATTTCAAGAGAGCAGGGGTAGAGATACATTGAGGAAACCCCAGAAATTTATGACCTCATAATAAAAAAATATCTTATACGTCATAGGAAGGAGGACAAGATGGGAAAAAATGGATATGAAAAGAGGTTACTTGATTGATGACATGAGGAAATGTGTTACTTTATTGAGCAAGGTCTATGGACTACCACAAGCTAGGCAACTGGAGCCCTTGATGGTGTTTGTTATCCAAAAAATTAGAGGTAGAAGGGAAAGGATTGATTGGGCAGCAAGCGTTAGTGATAATCTGGATGAACATCTGCAAGATGTAAAGGTCAACCCCCAAGAAAAAGGAACAGATAAATCTAGGTTCTTAAGAACCTCATAAACTTCCTCCTTAAGCTTGGACAACTCTTGTGCGGCCTTCTCAAGTCTTTTTGATCCAGAGAAATACTCTCAGCCTTCCTCTTAAGGTTGCCTTTGAACCTTTTTCTTGGACCCAAAGCCTCTTGGTCCTTACCTTGGTCCAGCTGAATCACTTGTTTCTGGGTGGTCGCACAATAGTGTGTCCCACTTTTTTTAACATCCTAATTTTTGCTGAAATTATACATTTTTAAGAAAATATGATGATTTAAGCCTTGAGATCTCCCATTTGAAGGATTAAAGAGAAAATGGTTAGATAAAAGCCTCTTGGATCAAAATACTTTTGGTATAATCTCTCTACTCCTCACTCACACCTATAATTGAGTTTCCTTTGCACCCATCAAAATGCTGACAAAAAATCACTTTGACATTAAATTTTTGTGGGATCAAATAAATTAATTTGACAAACCCATATATAGGATGATAGTACTTAGAGAAAGATTTCCAATGATTATGATTTGTATATATATTGAGTTTATTAAGACTTTTCTTTTTAAGTTTTACTAAACATAGGTTGTCCTACCATTTAGCAACTTCTCTATTCGACACTTCTGAAAAAATAGTAAATTAGGGAAAAAAAATTATGAAAAATATCTAGGAAATAGGTATTTATGTTAAATTTATATCAAAAAAATAATAAATGAATTTTGATATATAGAGATGGAGTTAGAGTGATCCAAGTGAACCTATGTCCAAATTATAGTTAATGTCACTTCATAACTCAATAAACTATAAAATATTCAACCAAATTGAATGAAACAAAATGGATTCCCTAGATATTGATGTTACAAACCTAAATTCAGAATAATTACGTTCTAATTAGTTTTATAAAAAAAGTTATGCTGATTAAAGTGAGTGTCACTCCTGAAAAATGTTGATTTTTCAAACAAACAATTTTTGAAGGAGAAGGAAAAATGGATACAAATAAATTCCAAATTTTTTTTAAAAAATATATTTATAAACTAGAAGAAAAATGTTAAAAGTCACTATTTTAAATCATCTTCAAATTATTAATGGTTTTACGACAATAGGTGTCCGAAGTTGAAGTTTATTTTCAAAATGTTCATTTCAGTGTCAAAGTTGGCCAAAAACCGGGACATAGTTTTGTGGGATCACCCTTCTCAAATCATCCGTTCTCCATATTTTACACCATCCTGTTCATGGACTTAGAAGCGATCTTGATGCTTCTGTGGCAAAAATAGAAATTAGATGTTTCTATTCAAGGATGCAATAAGTTGTATAAGATTGTATCAAAGATGGAGATTTTAAATTACAAGGTAAAATTTCATGTTAGGAGGGAAGTACAATATTAAAGAAAATTTAATTTCACTTTATCAATTTGAAGAGAAAGGAAGGAATTCAAAGATTTTATCTTTTTAAATATTTGTATTGTAATAGTTTATCTTTGCTTATCTTGAGGCTTGTCCTTGAGATTTGGGCTAGTCTAGTATCTATTTCTATTATTTTTAATAATAGAATTATATTTATTTTTAGTAAACGTACCATCATTTTGTTATTGAATAATTCTGAAATAAAAGATACATATTTTGATTTTATAGTTTATGATATATATAGTATTACGAACCTTGGAATTCCTTTTCTTTTAAAAAAAAGAAAAACTGAAATCATCCATATAAGAGAAAAAAATTCAGAATTTTATTTCACAGATTTTTCCACGTGAATATTTATTTTTTAATATTTATGATAACTTTACATAATAATTTTTTTTGATGAATAGTGTCTTTTCAATTAATAAAAATATCAAAGTTACATATCCACAGAAAAGGGGCCGGGGGACATAAGAATCACCCCGCATGCAAAGTTCACACGGCCAAGCCGGAAATAGAGCACAACTATTCATAAAAAAAAATAGGCATATAGCCATTATGCAGCAAGAGCAGTGGCAGAAGGAGGAGGATCTTTATCATCATAACCCCACACATTATTGGGGTTAACAGGAGGCTCAGGAAGCGACCACCCATCATCTTCAGCTTCTTCTTTTTCTTTCTCTTCCGCCTTGGGCGGCGATATGGCCAAAGCCAGATGGGGAAACTTTGAAGAGGTGGCAGGAGGCCAATCAGAGCCACACAACATTCACTTTATATAATAAATACAATCCACACAACATTCCAACGATAATGTAAATTGGAAAAATAAACCATAACATAATAAATACAATCCATACAACATTGCAACGATAATGTAAATTGGATAAATAAACCATAATAGTATCACCTCCTTAATAAATTTCATGTAACTAAAAGTCAAGATCTCTTTACATGGCCACATATGCAAGAGCTAATTTATAAAAAATGGCAGCATAAATTACAGTCCTTGCCATGAAAAACTCTGGCACTATCTAAAATCATATATAGCACCAAATTTACAATAGCATGTTAATACAAATCTAAACAAATTACACAAGTTACAAAGGCCACTAAAGAAGAAAGCAGTGTTGCTAACTGGGTCATCCGCTCAACAAAAAAGAACTCATATCGATGGACCAAAATTCTAAATCCTGAGCGGCGTGGACAATTTCAGCTTTTGAAAGTTTATGCTCCCACTTATTTATGTTTCCTTGCCCTTTATTTATGAGTTTGTGAAGGAAAAGGTTGACGGGGTACTCGCGGCCAGCCTGCGCAAACTAGCTACCAATAATGAAATATATGTAACAAGTTTGAATTGTGCCTTGGAAGTTTATGGGGATTTAAAATATATGTAACACGGAAGACATTCATTGCCTAGTCATACTCCCATTTATATATATATATATATATAAGCTGAATTGCTCCTTGTGTTAAACCACATCTTCCTCTCTTCTGCTCATACTCCATCTATTTATAAGTTGGATTGCTCATAGTGCTTGAACCACATCTTCTTCTCTTCTGTAATCCACATAAATGTATTTCTCAACTACTGCATCAAAAAGAATGTCGCTATATCTGGCGGGTCTTCTCCCGTTCTCTATTGTAATGTCCCGTTTGGTTGGGGAATTGGAATTTGACTCAAAACCTGATTTTCTTAAAATTGGGTTTTGAAATTCTGGTTTTTCATCTTCCGGTTATAATTTGGACCGTTTGGTTGACCCGGAAGATGGATTAGTCAATCCATATTCTATGTTTGGTTGCCAATTTCAAAATTGGTATTGAAACTGAAAAATTCCAACTTCCGCATTTGGTTCAACAATTTCGAATTGGAATTGGAATTAGACACTCCATGTTCTATGTTTGGTTCTACATTTTGAATTGGAATAGGAATTTGACAAAGACTTTATAATTATTATTTTTATTATTTAATAATGTTTAATTTAATGTTGTGATTTATTTTATCCATTTTTTTATTTGTTTTATTTTGAGTTTTCTTTAATTGTTATTTTTTTTAACTTTGTCTAATTTAAGATCATTGATTGCTTTATTTTTTAGAAAATACACAACTACACAGTCATAGTCAAAGTAAAAATACATTAACATCTAAAGAAATTTTTGGCAACTATATTTCCTTGTCTTCCTTAATTAGCTAATATTTTATGAGCTTCAACTATCCTCTAAATTATTGGGTGTAAATGACTTTTTTAAGGGTGAAACTATTCGCAGAGAAAACTAGTTCATGATAGCTCACTTGTTGCTTGAATTAGTTTTTATTACTATGTGTAGTAGCACGTCTACTTTTCTTTTAGACAACTATTTTTTCATGCTTATGCTCATAAAAATATATGTTGATCTCCTTTCTACTAATTATTAGATTATATTTTAAATTTATATGAAATATCATATTCAATCTTTCACAAATGACAAATACATCATATTTTGTTTTTATTTGCACTTAGAATAAAGTTTAATTGATGTCCAGGATCTACATGAATGATATGGTAACAAACAGGGTGATTGTAAAGTTCTATGACATCGAGACTATATACCAAATAAAATTAGGAATGCAGAATGGTATAGTAAGGATTGGTTGGAATTGAGACATAAAAGTGTTTGCATAAAAATATAAATAATCATTGCATTGCTCGATATTAAACAAGTCTTGTAGTCCTCATCAAAGTGTATATATATATATATATATATATTTGTTGAATGAACCAACAAAGTAGAGTGATTTGAGCACAAACAAAATATCGTAGAAACTTGACATCGGCTTTATAGGTAGCCTTCGCTTTTGCCATAGCGGTCTCGAGCGCCTTGCAAGACTTGCGCTCATCATCTGTAATAGGTATATTTCTAGATGGTGCAGATGATGTAGACATAGATGGGGCATCATCAAACCACCAAAATTAGTCACATCCACTGCCATCCTACAATAAAAATCTAAGTTAGTATTGCTATAATGAATAATATTTATTATTTGTAAATATTAAATATAGTGCTATTAACAACCTTTTTCTTATTTTTGCAAGTCCAAAATTTACGGTTTTGATTATTGTATGTGTGTGACATCCTCAACACACAGCGCACTCCATCACCATAGTCACACATTGGAACATTTATCATAACCATCACTCTTGTATCAAATAGATTTTTGTTCATTCATACTATTGAAGCAACCAAACTTATTATTTATACAAAGAAAAATAATGAAACATCTATAGAATCAGATAGAAGATGGGGAAGAACAATATCCATGAACTGAATGGTGGTGTGAAAACACACTGTTAAATAAGAAATCCACACTCTACGCCATTATGCCCCAGACTCAGCGACAAACAGTCTCATATCGTGCACATTATTCCCATTTATGTTTGTATTGTTGGATGGTCAATCCTACATATACAAACTAAACATGATAGAAAAACTAAAACTAGTTTATTTTTAAATGGAATACACCAAGGAATACCATCATAAATATTGATTGTTTACAAACATGAACAGTAAACAATCACCAGATAGCTCATTTTTTTATCAACATATGTGGAGACTCATATTCTCGTGTACTTTAGATTTTCTTATCGGATAGTTCATTGTATTCGATTGTGTACATAATTTTTGAATCAACATTTTTTATCACACTCTGTGATCCATCATCAAGATGAAAGAGAGAAAAATGATTGACTTCTCTTTCAATCCTTTTGCTCTCTCATCCTGATGAAGGATCACAGAGTGTGATCAGAAACGATGATGCCAAAAATATCTACACAATTGAATCCAGAAGCTATTTCAAACATTTTTAATATCACCATATGTGTAGTCTCACAATATCATCATACGTGTAGTCTAAGAACTATCTATTTCTATTTCTTTACCATGAGACATAACTATCCTAGTGCAGCAATAATAACAAATGCAATAGGTATATACATATAACATGAGACAAAATCATGAACAATACAATCATCTACCAAAACACATTTATATCACCATCTATTCTCAAAAACTAGAAATGGACAGTTCTGAGAGTACACCTTGACAATGCATTATATTAAGCATTCATCATGTGGTACTCCTTGGTGTATTCCACTTAAATATTTTAACAATAGGACTAACAAATGCAAGAAGAACAAAGTTTCCACCCCTTGCAATTTGACATTTCTTTCTCAAGAATAATATGAAGATTCAACATAGATGAAGTACCAAAGCAATAATATAGCACAAAATAAATTGAAGAGCTACAATAGAAATCAGAGCTAGATGGTAAATCCCCAAGTTGACTTAGAATAAGAGAAAATTTGTGAGTAGAACTAGGAAAAAAATTCTAAAAACTAATTAAATAATTGGGTGCAGATCCATGCAAAATGCTCTTCAATGAAACCTCATCATTTATAAGTTGTTTCCCTTCCTCTTCTAGGTAGATCTTGCATCCCAACTCCCACCACTCTCAAACGAATACATAGATGGAAAAAAAGACAGCAACCATAGGTGCACATTGATATTAAATTTAAAAAGAAGAAAATAGAAAGAAAGACAAATGGAAGGGCCAAAATTGAGAAAGCAAGCATTGAGAAGTTTTGGATTTCAAAATCATCTTAAGATAATGGTCACAGTAACAAGATCAAGTTAGAGTTCATTAGGACAAAAAATGATAACTCTCTTATGAAATGCATAATAGAAAACTATTGCATCATTCAAAGGTTATTTTTCTAGTGCAACTTCCATGTTCAATAATAATTAACTAGAATTACCTTCACATAAGACATATATACATCCACCAATATAATTTTCTTTCCCAGAGGGCTAAGATAGCTATAGAATCTTACTGATCCATTCTCACATTAAAATTGACAAAGCTGGTCCATGATAAGTTCAATAGGAATCCTTTTCAGCTATACTAGATAGAGAAAATATTGACATTCAATAATAGAAATCTCCCTAAAAAAAATGCATTCATGGTCCCAAACTTCACAGGAAAGCAATCCATACAAGGGACCAACCATATTTCACAAGCATTGAATACATCAATGCTCTGAAATATCAATGTTCTGATACTCTTCTTCTTTGTACACTTTTCCTGTTATTCTAAATACATGTCCAAGGGTATGGCTGCTTTGAAATTTCAAGACTTTCCCTAATATTAAATGCAATGCGAGCCATATCTGTGAGGCAAAACTATTAAATCTCATTTTTCAAAGTAGAGGATCAACATGAATAAGAAACACAATCTTAGAAGGTGATCTTCTCAATTTTGAAATGATGAACCACAAAAAACCTCTTCATCTAGGAAAAAAAAATTGAGTCAATTCTAGTAAATCATATAACAAAGAATCTACCTCTGGAGTTTGAATCAACTGAGAGCTAATTTAATTAAAGGTCCAAAACACTACAAGACTCTGTCTATGTAAAGTTAACATAATTGAGATCCCATCTTTAGAGGTCAATAGATTAACTGGTCTCATGTGATATGAAATCACTTCATTAGCATTGTTAACTACAAGGTAACATAAATAGCTTCCCTACAATGCACTCCAAGACCCAATCATTGAAGCCATACAAAAAAAAAAAATCCATATGTGGCTGCAATTCAAATTGTATTTATTGGCACATATTCCCATTGGATGGGTTGTTAGTTGTGGTGGAATATAGAGATGTTTGAGCCTCAACCATGGTCCCTTATCTCAAACTTACAGATGCAATTAGAAAGACATAACCCTTTATTGAGCACGTCTCTTTATGATTTCCAAAATTAGGCATTTGGAACACCCATTAGATACTCATTCTCAGAATTATTTTTCCCAAATCAGGGCTCTGGATAGGCACCATCAAGAGACCTGATAAAATTCTATTTAGAATGGCTTGCAGGAATGTGTTTGGATTGAATGACATTGGTGGTGAAGTAGTGGATTTTTTCAACAGCTGCCAAAGATAAGCTATTTTGTACCACCCAAAAAGGCCATGGAAGCAGCTTTTCTAAGTAGGCTTATCATCAAATAGTCACTTGGGAAGGAAGCACAATGATTCTCAAGAGCCCATTGGAGACCTATCTCTTGCATTTGGAAGAGGCTCAGATTGGTAGATTTCATGTGATATACTTTCAGGGTAAGTGTTGGAGAATGAGAATAGCATTTGGTAAAGTACCTCTGGAGAAGCTGCACAATGGGGATTTGAATACCATAATATCTAAAAATATAGCAGCCATGCCTAGGCCTCTGAGCATAATGAATCTAGCTCTACCCACAATGCACGGATGCCAACTTCGTGATGCACAAGCACATTAATTGTATGACAAATTACTTCAAATAGATACACAGTCCACTCTGTAATGCTGGCAATAAATACACTGCAGTCTCTTGAATGACAGTTATTTGGTTCTTGTTGATAACAAATAATATTAAGACCATCTATTATGGTGATCTTTTGTGGAGGTATAAGTGATATCAGAGAGATACAATAGTATCTGGAGATGAATATATATTGTCAAAGTTTCGTATAAATATTATTGAGATCATAGTTAAAGGAAATTACCACTACCCAACACAATGGATGAAACTGCACATGTATATAGACTGACTATTACGGCATACATACAATCAACAGTGATATACATTACCAGTCAATAGGATACACAATGGTAAAATCATCGGGAGGATCAATAGTTTGATAATCAAATCAGAAATCATCTATGAAAGATTTAATAATCTACTTGGCAACTTAACCGCATTGCACATTATGGAATTTGGGGAGCCGATATGATTTGTAACACATAGTAGAAGCACAAATATAGCCCGTGACTAGAATTATTCAAAGAGATGTCTCCATAATGTGGACTTTCCTCCAAAGAAATGAAATGTTAAGAATTTTAAATGAACACCAGACAAAAATTACAAACAAATTAACCATTAATAGTGATCTATCACCAAGATTGTGATGCATGATAACATAAATTGTAGTCCATATTGAATTAGTCAATGCCATCATAGATATGAAAAGCCATGATAAACATGTTGTGACAATAATTTTACCTATGTGCAATACAGATGTAAGAGGCAACAATGATGACATATTCACTAAATATGGACACATATAATATTAGACTATGCATTAGAGATAGTATAGTCATTAGAATGCATTAAAGTTGCATGATAATAGTCACTGTAACAGATAGGATAGTCACAATACTCTTCAGAAGAATGATAGAGAAAACAATAAAGTGACAGTCCTAACAAGGTTTCACAAAAGTTCAATAACCTTTGAATGCTTTGGGCAGTGTGGATCATTACAATCCACCAAATGTGAGTGCAATCCACTCCACTCTCTCCTCCTCATTCATTAACAAGAACCCTTTGGCTCTTCATGAAAACACCTTCACAAAAACACCTCAATTCAATTCAGGGATGGATTTGAGAGCATTATACGCGCTAAGAAAAATAGTATCCTCATCAGATTTATCCACTTTATGGAGGTGAACATTTCTGAGGCTATCTTTTAATTTCTAGAATGTTTCACAGATAACATCCAAGGAACTAGCCATACTTGCATTTTTCGTCTTTCCTTACCTTGATGATGATGATGTAGGAGTTCCTTTATTTGTAGTGGACTGATTTGAATGATTAAGGTCTTCATGCAAATCAACAACACTATCAAGATTTATACTGAAACCAATGTCCTCTTCATCATGCACATCGAATGCCTCTTCCATAGGGTTCCCTTCCTATGTCTAAAGGGCAGTCGTAGCTGCATTACCTTCAGAAATGTCATTACCAACAATTAAACTCAATTCATTGAAGTATTGGAAGGGTTGCCTCTTATACACTTTGGCATTTTTGAACTCTCTCCTCTACATGTTGGCTTAAATAAATGGATTAGGTTTTGTGTATTATTATCTACTTTATAAGAAGGCAATAATAATTCAATCAAAATATTAGAAAGACCACCCTACCTTCAAAAGCTCATCCCACACACTCTCCTCAACATCCATGCATTGAGTTGCCTCATTCCAAGCAAAACTGCTTGTATTTCTCAACTCTCTCATCACTCTATATGCAAGCTTCCATGTTTTCAGCTTGTTTTTAAAATTGTCCTTTGTTAGAGTGAGGTGCATATCTGCGTTGAACCGCCTCTCAATGGTGGTCCATGCTTCTTTTTGGAATCCCCCATCTCCTTTTCTTTTGAGTTGGACTTGCTCAATGAGAAAGTCTAAAAACTTGCGTTCCATCTCTTTGGTCCATTGTACCTTCTTTGAGGAAGAAGATAAGTGGCTCACATTACCAATTTCTTCCATTCTCATCATGAGTTCTGTGTATGCCATGGTTTAGAACAACTGTTCACAATGTACAAAGGCTTGTTAATGGTGTAAGCATATTTTTGTTAATGGTTTAAACATAGACATGGAACATATTTATATACAAATCCATAAAAGTGCAACTATTATATACAATTCCAATACTTCCAGATACAAACAAAAGAAAAAGGAAACCATCATGTATATCAAAGTATTTGCTTACATCATTTTACTCAAATAAAACACATTGACCCATAAAAGTACAACTAATATGTACAAGTCCAATACTTCTAGATACAAACAAAAGAAAAAGGAAACCATCATGTATGTCAAAGTATTTGCATACATCTTTTTACTCAAATAAAACACATTAACCCATAAAAGTACAACTATTAGGTACAAGTCCAATACTTCCAGATACGAACAAAAGAAAAAGGAAACCATCATGTATATCAAAGTATTTGCATACATCAGTTTAATCAAATAAAACACATTGACCCATAAAAGTACAACTATTCTCTGGATTTGTAGTCTTCCCACACTGTACTTTCTATATCATCTCAAAATTGTGCCCACTAGTTTCTATCATGCTACGACAACCCATATGTCTCAAGCATTGGTACATCTATCCCATCATGACCATCTTCCTCTTCGGTACCAATTTTTGATGGAACGTCATCCTATATCATAATGAATTTGTGTAGTATGCAACATGCTAATACAATATGGGCTTGTGTCATGGTAGAATAAAACATGGCATGCCTAAGGATTGGAAAATGCTGCTTGAGAATACCATATGTACACTCTATTGCATTTCTAAGAGAGGAGTGTCAGTGGTTGAACAACTCTTGTGGAGAGTTTATTATATTTTCTCTAGAAAACTCCTTCAGGTGGTAATGTGTACACTGATAAGGAGCCAGAAATCCAGGTGCATTGGGATATCCAACATCCACTAGAAAATATTTTCCTACATAAATAAAGTAGATAGTTAAAACTTGAAACATTGATTGTACCCTCAAGTATATTAAACTATTGTTTGGCTTATCGGGGGGAACAACAAGTGATTCTTCTCTTGACAGAGCTGGAGTTAGAACATGACTATTCACAACAAACCCTTCTCAACCAGCAAGGTAGTACTAAAACTTATAATCGAAGGAGCACACACCCATAACATTTTATGGCAAGTTTCTTTTTCTATCATGATATTTACCCTGCATGTTGACATCGACGGTGCCTGGTATATGGGTTGCATTGATAGCTCCAAAAAAATCCTATACGATAGGATACAATCATCAATTGTACGGTCAACCAATAATACGATAAGGATATAAATTCATACAAGAAATTTGTAACAATACAAGAATTACCTTGAAGAATGGATCAAAACGGTCCTTCCCACTAATTTCAGGAGGAGTGTTTGGACCAGGTGCTATAAAGTAATCCTTGTGGAGTGCTAAGATATCCCTCAACACCTTATGGAAGTATCGGCTGACTGTCTCTCTTGAGTGCCCAAAGTTGTGGGCAATCTTGCGGTTCCTCAGATTGTGGCCAAGGGTGTGGAGAAACATCACAAGTTGTTCTTCTAACTTCAAGTGTATTGTATCTATCAAGCTTCCTTTCAGCCTTAGGATACTAGCTAGATGAAAGAATGCTCCCCTACTCATGTGAATCTGATCATGACAATCCACGTCATTAGAATGAATAACCATTCGATAAAAAGAATTTCATTTTCTAATTTGTTTACCCATTTGTGCACTTCCTTCTCAGGAAAAAAATACTTTGGCTATGAAAAGAAAAGAAAGAAGAGTTGTGAGAAGACCAGTGTATGTGGTCTCCATAGCTACGCATCCTAGAACACCAATATTCTCAGTAGGATCCATCAATACCTTGAAATGTGGACAAACACAAATATTTCAGCTAGGAGATACCCACTATCAAGCACAAATATAGGGCATACATTAGTTACATTATTGACCTGTGCCTCACATACAGGACAAATGCTAATTCAAATAGCCACCATTCAAATCATAGCTCCACCAGTACTCAATAATATTACCCTATTACAATTAAACCCTACAGACGATGCTGCAGGAAGTGGGATTTCAAAATCTCACTTCTTGTTACTTGTTAGTAAGATTTTGTGGCTGCTTTGTTACCAGTGTCTCTACTGATGTATATTAACATTTGAGTCCCTAGTGTTACACCTTAAGATAACAGAGAAAATGAATTCTAGCTCTTTGAAAAACTTGAGCCCAGATTCATATCCAGTAGTCTAGAATGTAGACTGCCAAAGGCTTCATAAGATAATATGCCATGGCAACAACCGACAGGGAAAATCAAATGCGAGGTGTACCAAATCCATTTTTTCTAACATTAAACGTGGCCTCATTATTACATCTAGAATATGAACAACTAGGTCAAGTTAAAAGAAAGTCAGGACATGAAATTGGAGTTTATTTCCTATTCTTTTATGGCTCTTCCCCGTGCATATGGAGTCTGTTTAGAACATGTTTAAATGGTGTTGGAGTCAATTTACTGGTTTGTTATGGTAGGGGTCACTGTTTTACAAATTTTTTTTATTAATGTTGGAGTTAATGTACGAATCATGTTTTTTTTTTAATTTTAATTATTCAATATATCAATTATTTACATGAAACATGAGTTTTAATTGATATATTGAATGGTGTTGGAGTTTGTTCTTGATATTTTTGGAGAAAATTGATTTCTTTAATTTGTATTTATTTTGAATCAAAATTTAGTTGATTTGTTCCATATTGTAATACCTTTGTGTACAAGTTCTTAATGTCGATTTTCTCTTTCAAGATTCCTCTCTTAAAAAGAAGACCTATTCTAATATTTCTTTTTCATTAATGTATTATTTTTCCAATAAAAAATGTATTGGTTGTTTATGGTACGAAACAAATGTTTTATATAAATAATTGATATATTAATTTTGACATGTTGATTTATTTATGTAGGGTCCCTTTGTACATGGTTGTGTGCACACTTCGACAAGATTGTTCATAAGAATGGGTTACTGATGCACGGTCCCTTTGTACATTTTCTTCTTGTGTGGCCACTTCTTGGGGCCACTTTGGTGCAGAGTGCACACAACCAAAGTGTGATTTTACCCTCCTCTATTAATTGGATGATGTCCTCCAACCCTTCCTATCTACAACAAAGTAATTTAGAATTCCCTGACTTGACAAGTCACCGAATCCCTTCTTCACAAGGTGATTCTTGTTAACTAACCCTCTTTGAGTCTCCTATTTGATAGTCTTCCTAGGGATACTCTCCCTTTACCCAAAAATCCAAAGTATGACTAAGTTACAGTAAATAAAGACTTCTAATAAGGTTATAACTTGTTGTAGTCCCTCAAATCACTAGTTTCCACAATTAACTGTATTCAAGAATCCATTGTATAAAGAGTAAAAAGACAGAAATCAATCAAAGGAAAATGCCATGTTGAATAAAAAATAAGTGTTGTGATAATGAAAACCAATTTCATGTACAATATAAGGCAAGAAATCTATTTTCAGTGCTTCTTTGAAAAACCATTTTCAACTTCTGATCAATTATGTTTAAAAACTGATAAATATAGTATCTTCTTAAAAGTCGACATCTTGTAAAATTCTTCTGAATTGATACACTACTATAATACCATTTTAATTGACTCTCTTTTCATAGAATATTTCGTAACAGTTATCTTGTGTGGGAAAAGGTGGAATCTCATTGATGTTGTTTTCATATTCTTCCAAAGCGGCTCGCAGACATTGATTCCTAGAGCACTGCTGACCAAAGATTTTTTTCAATTTGAGGCAGTGCTGGTGGTGATCTATAATAAAGTTTCATTCTTCCATTTGGCCTACTGGATTTCTTACTCACCCAAAGCCATATATTCAAACTTTATTGCTGACTCGATTACATGATAATGGGTCAAATTACCATTTTCTACCGTATTGGTTTTTCTTCTCAGTTTAAGAGAAACAATATATGATGAAGATCATGTGAGATTATATTTCTGAGGATCATATTGAGCCACAAGCTCCTTATCTTGGAATCCTCAGTATAACATTCTGTGTAATAATATTCTAGTTTTGAGGACCATATTGAGCCGCTAGGTCCCTTCATCTTGCCATTCTAGGTGCCTCCAAAATCCTTAAAATTAAGGCACAATCTTAATGTAATACTTGGTTGTAATCTCCTATCCTATGAAAAAACCCACTAATGCACCTTCTTTTTAAGACCCAACACAATACATTTATTGATTTGATGTTGAGATGGTGAGACTCAATGGGTTTAGCTCCAATCTATTTTCATGGACTCACGATTTTGTCATGATCAAAGCATAGGTTTTAGGTTTCTTATTAAAAAAATGTCTATTAAAGCTTCAGGTCTTTTAAATTTTATTGAACTTTTGATGCAGAGATTATTCACAATTGAGCCTTAAGATGCACCTCTAGTTCTTGGATTTTTTCCCCCATTGAGAGCTTTGTACAGACTCAAGATGCTTCTTTTAGACTCCCATATAGAAACTTGCAGAGTCTTCCTCAAGAAAACCCTTGGGAATAATTTTTGATTTGATAATGACCATCGCCATAAATGTATTACATTTTATGCTAGAATATCTAGCACAAATTAATATGTTCAGCATTTGGGCATATGTCCTGCACTAACTCCTGATCACCAGGGAATCACTCTAGAGTAATATGAAGTCTTTTCCTAGTTGAATGAAAGCAAAATAATTTATATAGAAAAAGAACTGCAAATAGATTGTTTGTGAGAAATAAGAAACACACAAGTCTATATTTGATTATAGTCACAAATAGATTTCAGTGCAATTGTCTTGAATTTTTCTATTTATGAATGAATGATAATCTTGAAGCTCAACGCCTACCCAAATTTATTTGAATAGAAATGTCATCTGATCTCTCACAGAACAATGATTTAAACATTGTTAAAACCATCAGATGAAATTAAGGGTTAGAAAGATGGAGACATTCATATAGGATTTGGAAGATAGTGGTCTAATATGCATCCATACAGTTTAATTATAAATTGATGATAATCAAGAATGGCGTTACATGTATATGTGGTTCTTTGAAGGGTTAAAGAATAATGAAATTATATTAAATATTTAAACACAACAAGGATATGAAGACCTCTCTATGGTAATGTTGGGACTTCAAGAATGAAGGCAAGTTCCTAGTTAACACAATCATGCCAATTAGAAAGAAGATTGTTCCATTAGTACAATGTCAATTGGAGGCCTAAATAGTGGGGTTTTTAAGGCAAGTATAACAACATAAGTTTCCATATGGGCCTTTCATCAATCAAGGAAGCCTTTAAGACTAGAAATGACAAGTTTTCTTTATTGTGGAGTCTTTTTTAGACACTTTCATCACAACATAAGTTTCCATATGGGCCTTTCATCACACAAGAAGGACTAAAACCAAACCATAGGATTGTCTAGGAATTTAGAACACATCCTTTATTAAAAATAAAAACAAAACATAGAACTCAAGTCCCAAAGCTAAACTGAATGGCCTAGGTGCCTTGCACCACACTTAGCGACAATGTGATCTCATTATTTTTTATGTTTCCTTACTACCAAAAGGACAAAAAGGATCTTGTTTTCTCTATCATTATTCTCAATAGTGTTGTGACTATCCTCTTTGTTACAATGACTATTATCATGCAAATTTTGCATCAAATGTGTCCATATTCACTTAATATGTCATCATTATTTTTGATTAAGGTAACAACAGGTTTTGAAGGGGCCCCGAAACCCTTTACATTAAAGCAAAAAGATAAGCAGGAAGAAACAAGAAAGACAACAAGCTATCAAGCATGACAACAATCCAAGAAAGGAATAACAACCAAATAGAACAGAGATTTCAGACTAAGCAACAAAATAGCAAAAAGCTCCCAGCAGTCAAGGATCAAAAAAATTCTAGCACCCAACAACTTCCAGCCAAACAACTAAACATTTTCCATCTGAATATGTTATCATTGTTGCCTCTTACATCTGTATCACTTCTTTTTGTATTTATGATGGCATTGACTAATTCAATATGGAATTCAATTTATGTTATCACGCATCGCAATCTTGGTTATTACCCTCCTAAGGGCCTTGGTAAGCTTATTCTATGTGTATATGAAAATCAGTGTGTGTAAAATTCTAGTGAAGCTCATAGAATAATGGATTCGTCATAAGGAACAAAGGTAGGCACTATTATAAGGAGCACTTTGGTAAAGCATGTAGTAACAGTCAAATAGATCTTAAGGTCGATATTGTTGCCCCACTTTTGGTCTTCATATCTTTTAGACAAAGTGGATGTTTAATGTGTAGTAGTGATCTTGTAATCTTCGTGTAAGTCCTGATTCTAAGTCTAGCTATCCTCTTAGGCTAGGAGGCCTTTATCAGATTTCGCTAAATTGCCTTCTCCTTTGTGAGCTAGAGGGAATTTGTATCTAAATTCATGTTTCATTGGGTAGTTTAAGTTCCCAAATCCGATAAAGGTCATATTTCAAAGGATTCTAACATTGGTTTTATATGCAGTCAAAGTATTTTGCCTTAACGTGCCCTTTTGCAATAGTGGCAGAAAATTGGTTCTGAGCTTCTCCTTGGCAGAAAATCACAGACAGGGTGCATTTTCTGCAATTAACAGACTTTAGAGTATCAAAGGTCAGAGAAATTTGAAAATGAGAGATTTGGGAATAAGGAAGCTTTGGGAATTTAGATCAAATCTATTTCAAGCAAAGGGAATGGTTGAATGAGGAAGAATTCAAGATGCAAGCTTACTAGCAGAAAAGTGGAAAATGGCTTCTCCGCTGCTCCAACAGGCAGGTTTCGACCTACGAAGTACATTTTCTGCCAAATCATTATATGGAATAAATTTAAAGAAGAATCAATCTCATGAATGATCCAGGGAATAAAGAAAGCTGATGAAATCAAGACATACCATTTTAGCATCTCAATGAGCTAAATTTCTCCTTCAGTAGATTTTTGAGCAGAGAGCACTCCAAAAGTATTTCTTCATTGAAAGAGAAGCAGAAAAGTAATTTTTTGCTACCTCCAGAAAGTTACCATTACAGTTACTAAAGTGAAAGGATGTTTCTTAAATGGCCTTTAGGGGTAAAAGTAATTAATTCAAATAAAGTTGTTTTACTCCATAACAGACTTTTTCATTAATGTCTTAGTCTTTTCATTCGTGTGGCATGGGAAGTCGGCCGTTAAATGGTTATAATTCAAAGTTATAAAATCAGTAAGGTATTACAAACAGGATCTACCATCTGTTTATGAATTGTCTAAATCTCAAGCTCTTGACTATATCTAATCTTTGCTCTTGTGTTCTTGAGATATATCCTTAATCCCAAGTCAGAATCAGTTGAAGCATGGCTACTAAATTCATGGGATTTGATGGGATGAATGGCATCACATCTTAACGGAATAAAATTAGGGACACCTCCTTGAAGTTATTCGATATGAAAAACTTTCAGAGAAGATTGAAGGTAGACCAGATCCACCATGTCACTGAGAAGTTAAACGAGAATGGGTTAGTAGAAGCTGCCAGTTTTCCTGTTGTCTTTCAAGCTCCTAAGCTTGTTTGAGTGTGCATAGCTTGATATAACCCTGATACCAAGAAAATCCTCCTGCCCAGCGACATGGTACTTCTGTCCATTGATTGAGATTCTATCCAAAACTCCCTACACATTCTAGAGCAGGCTGAATATTCAGAAATAACATATAGTCAGGCAATCACCGAATATGGAGCAAAGAAGGCAGTGTGGAAGAAGGAAATAATGAAGTCATGGTTTCAAGAGTCGAGGAGCGCCAAAGGCAAATTGCCCAAAACATTATACGACATGAATTTGAAGTCAAAAATTGTAGACATCTTGGTGCTGCTCCATAGGATCCAAGGTGAAAGTGACGCACTAAACTTTGTTGAGTACCATTTCTTCTTAGTCCAGGTGATATGTTCTCAACATCATTTCATCGATTGGGCTCTTATGGTAAGAGAGAATCTCTCTAGTGCCCTAAGTAGAGCTAAGATTTATAATGAGTTATACATGTCTCCAATCCTTATATATATATTGGCGACAATTTAAATTTGGACAAGGCTTCCTAGATTAGAACAGTTCCCAGATGATGTTAAAAGCTATGAATTTTTCCCATGTCTACAATTACACAACAGTTATGCTGAATTTATCAGAGTTAATGATACATTTACAATGACACTATGCAGGGAGCTACAATGTTCCCTAGAAAGGAGATTTTATCCTAAAGCCATGGCTTTTATCAGCCACTTTGGGTGCTTTTTCATTTAATTTGCAAATTTCTTATATATTCGTCTTGCAGGATTTAATGACTTCCCTTTGAAGCTGCCCAGATATCTTGATGATATGATCATGCTGGTTCAGGTAATGAGGTAGGCACTCCAAGTGAACCTAATCTATGCTGATGCTAAGAAGAAGGGCTATGATTTCTCGATGACCATTGGAGCTTACAGTTGCGCATCCCGGTCTGAGGCAAAGAATGTTTTGAAGACATTCTCAAAGAGGTTCTAGTTGGAGACATATGATGTCTTGAGGCTGCAGTATGATCCTGTAAATTATGCCCGAGATTCCTTGCAAATGAGTCATGCAACTCATCATGTTGATGATATTGAAGACTACTGGGATAATTGCAAAGATGACTTAGAGAGAAAAGAGAGATTCTATGCCAGGTTAACCATTGAACAAATCAAAAAGTTTAAAGTTCACATTGAAGTGGAGGGGTTGGAAGATGATGGTCAACATATGTATGATAATGCATATTTGGAGAAAATAAAGTCACTCTCTATAAGCTCTGATCCCATGCTAGGGAAGGCCATTAATGAATTGGAAACCTTAATGGGTGGGATTTACAGAAGAATAGAGAAGTGGGTTGAATGGAGTGCAGGAAGAAGAAAGAGGTCGAAAAGGAAGCCTCCTTCTCAGCGAACCCTGGCAAAAGATACTTCGAGCACTGCAGCAACTTCTTCAATAACAATCCCAACTATGGCCAAAGGTTCATCTCAGCCAGCCGATGGAGGTGATGAGCCTCCCGAGAAAGAGGTCCAACCAAAGAAGACATGTCGAGAAGACCTACTTCCAGACATCAAGTCGACAGAAGAAGCAGTTTCTATAGACCTAGCCAAGCCAATAGAAGAGCCCACTAAAGGTACAAGACCTAAGCAATAAGCTAAAGCTATTGTTGTAGATACACAAGTCAACACTTCGACCCAAGATACTCTAAGACAAGGGTCCCCTATT
The DNA here is from genome assembly GCA_018584345.1 of Thuja plicata. Taxonomy (NCBI): domain Eukaryota; kingdom Viridiplantae; phylum Streptophyta; class Pinopsida; order Cupressales; family Cupressaceae; genus Thuja; species Thuja plicata. The sequence goes on from MU227777.1 coordinate 24,103, forward strand.
GTAGTAGAGGTGGGTGAGGATACCTCCAATACCTTAGCCACAGAATCGGATGAGAGGGTTGAGAAGAAACAAGAAGCTACTCAAGTCATTGGATTGGTCTCCTCTTCTCCAACATCAGTGAATCCATTTTCTTCCAGGCCTAATGCTACTCCTCTGGTCATTAGTAAGTTGATCATAGAAGATTTGATTTCTGCTTCCAAAGTTACCAGTGCTGAATCCTGGATAGAAGATACTCTAGAGCATAAAAGGAAGAGAGCAGAGGAAGGGAATTATGGCAAAGATACTCTCTCACGGGCCTTGCAACCCAGCACCACAGTGGGAAAAGAAAAGAAAGTGAAGAAAATGTCTACATTGGGTTGAGATCTAGAAATAGGGCATTTCACTATGGAGGTGGCCAAGCCTACAAAGGAAGGCAGAATTGAAGATATGATTGCTTCTGATTTTTAGTTGTAGTTATTTGACATGGGGCTTGCTTGGCATGACACCAACGTAGACTAGTGGAAGTCCACCAATGTGGTAATAGAAGAAGATCTTGAAGATCTCAAGACTGCTAAATTTCAACTTAAAGTAGAAGTAGCTGAGCTAACTAATTTCATCAGACAACTCATCACTCTGATAGCAAGTATCCTTGGTTCCTAGATCACTTTTGATCCTAGTGTTGCGGAGAACCAAGCCATCCTAGCCAAGTTACAAGAGGACAAACACTTTAGGAAGGTCGGAAAGAGATGGATTGGGAGGCTCAAATCTGAGGGACTGGTAGTTGTCACGCAACTGGGTAACGCTCTCCTAAGGCTGGAAATAGAAAGAAGTAATATTGAGAAGAATTTGCAGCATCTCACATCAGAGAGAGTGAGGTGTCAAGAATGCATAGTGATGCTGCACATGGTGGTTAAAATGAAGACCAAGGAGGTGCTAAAGGCCAAGATATTAAAGAAAGGAGATGAGCCTCTGATCGAATGGCTTCAAATCTTGGAATTTAAGACCGAGATGATTATTCAAGCTGAAATAGGGTTGTAGCATACAGATGTCAAGATCAAGGAGGAGCAGAGAAAAGATTTTAAACTCCTTCAAGGCCTGCATGGAGAATCAAAGTCAAGCAGTCAGGGCAAAGAAATGATTGAATTGGCTAGAATGCAGAAATCATTTTCTGATTATGTGCATAAGCTGGCAGAATAGTTTTCCATGCATTTGGACAAGGTGCTAGAACTTCAGTAGTTGAGCGGATGCATATATAAATCCATGGAAGAGATGAAGGATCATATAGATGCAATCAAGAGCCTAGCCAAAGAACATTCCAGGTGGCTCATTAGATATACTAATGCCCATATCAATAGGCACGAAGAGCTCATCCCAATCATTACAGCTGTCACTACCTATAAGGCTAAATTAGACAAGGGGAAGTAAACTAAAGCTTAGATAGATTCCCCCTTGTGTTAAATTTTGATAGTATTGTAATGGATAAACCTTGTTTATCATTTTTGATTGGAGAAGTGGAACTATTTTGGTTACCCTTTTGTAACGGTCCAACTCTGGAACCCTATATGTACTATTTTCCAAATCAATACAAAGGTTGGCTAAATTTTGGTGTGAAAGATAGCATTTTACTGAGTCAAATTTGTATGTCTGAATGTCATTTCTTTAACTGTTCCACTGCATTGCATTTATCTATCTATTAAATTCGAATGTTTCTTTGGAATTAGATTTATAGTTTGTGGTTGAACCAGAGTTCTGTATTATGATTTGATACAATTAATTAGGGGGAAATCTGATGTTATTCTAAGTCTGGAAGATGCCCCTCTTGAATAGATTGATTCATTATCATTTCATCATTAAATCTTTGAAGTCTTGCATTTGCATTTTCATTATCGATTTTTTCATTAATAGTTTTAAGGAGTCATATGATTGATGAAGCCTTGGAATTGGCTAAAGTTAGTATTGAATCTATCTTGCCTGAGCTATATCCTATCTAGGTTTAGCTTGGTTTACCTCTTCTATTCTTGGGTCAAGAACATACCCCTGTTAGAATAGGAAGGATCAATATTCATTGAAGATCATTTAATTAAGGGAGATGTACATTTAAATTCAGAGGGAAATTAGTTATTTAGTAACAATTTCCCAATTGTTGTATTCAATTGTTCTTAAATATTTGGGTATTCTAGAGTTAAAGAAAAAAGAACAATCTGTTTACCAACAGATTTTTGGCGACTCTGCTGGGGAAAATGAAGAGTCATTATACCAGAAGCATACCATGAGGAAATATGGTACTTCTCCATGAAAACATAATTCATGTGCTCCAACCAAATCTTGGATTCCAAGACGATCAAGAGTATCTCATTTCCTCCATGAATAATTTTGTCTAGAAATACAGAAGAAATATTGAGCACTATAGAAGCACTAGTCAAGTGTTAGAACGTGAAGAAGCTAGAGCAGAAACACTTGAAGAAGCCATCCAAAGGATAAATTTGAGAAGAGCATGATGCCAAGCAGAGCGTGAAGCCAGAATAGAAAACTAGTTGGAACCCTGGAGCCCAAGAGGTTTCTTAGGAGTGTAAAGAAAGAAGGTGGTACGGACCCAATTTTTGAGAGACTTGCAAACCTTGATTTTTCTCTACTTGAAGTACCCCGTCGAAAGAATAGAAATACTAAGAGAAAAATCAGACCTCCTTCACCTCCCAAACAATCAACTCTTTTGTCTACCACTTGTCAAGTGTTAACTTTGCACAGAGTAGTTTCTCCACCTATTGTCAACCTAACACCCTATCTACCTCCAGTAGTTATGGCACTTCCTTGGGATACTGCAGTTGGTCCTTTGTAACTAGCAACATATAATCCCCTCCCCTCAGGTTCAAGAAAGAATTTCCCCAAATTATCTAAAGATGGGAAAGTATCTATAGAAGAACACATTGCTTCATTCTTTGCTTCAGCTAATATCTTAGCAGTACGAGAAGAAGATGTGGCCATCAGATTATTCATTGAAACCCTTGTTGAAGGTGCTACTAATTGGTTCCATCACTTGCCCAATTCTTCTATCATAGATTGGGCCTCCTCAAGAGCTACCTTTGAGAGAAGATTTAAAATTGCTGAAGATGAGCATGCACTATTGACGCAATTGACCTCTATTAAGAAAGAACCTTCAATCAGTATGAGAGATTTTGTAGCTAAATTTAACAAGATTGTAAATCGTATCCCAACAACCGATAGGCCTACTACAAGGAATTTGAAAACATTTTTCATAAGTGCTATGCCTCTTGACATCAGTTATGATTTGAGAAGAATAAATCCAGCCACTTTGGACCTTTCCCAAAGGACTATGGTGGAGTTAGAAGACCACATGATATCGGCAGGAAAATGGAAAAGAGAAATACAATCCAGAGCCAGTACTAGTAGCACTACATCATCAGATGAGATGATTCAAAAATTATCCAATGAATTCATCGCCTTCAAGAGGCAGCTTCCTAGATTTAATAATCCCTATCAGTGAAACTTTCAAGAGTAGCCTGGAAGAAATAATGAAGGGAGAAATATTGATGGAAAGACATTACAATTGACTGCTCCACCACAGAGGTTAGCTATAGAAGATACTCCTAAAAGGGGAAACATGTGTGCCTTTCATTTAACTATAGATCATGACGGAGAAAGTTGTCTCAACGTAGCTCATTCTTGGCAGATACATCAAACTAACAAATGAAATGCTGGAGTTTCTGGAGCTGAACCAGATTCATATTCACATGGTGACTCTGAAAACTTATATTTAGAATATGAATCAGATTCAAAACAAGGAGCAACATGTTATGCTACCATAGACAGGACCTCCTATACAGTCTTAACCCGGAGTCAGAAAGATAAGGGCCCCACTTTCACATCTCCACCAAAGAATAATGAGGCATCTACTTCCAATTCTAAGGAGGCCAATAAAGGAGTAAGGATTCTACAAATAGGTAAGGAGAAAAGCTCTTTTGACATTATTCAATTTTGTAGAGATTCTAGAATTTAGATTTCCCCCATAGAATATCTTAAGTCTAATCATGTAGAACTACAAAAACTAGTAGATTACTGTAAAGAGGGGAATCATAATGTAAATCAAAATGCCATCACCACCATAGAAAATGAGTCTATATTTGCAGATCCAATTGACCAAGATGAGCCTTCTGTGTTGGATACTTTCCCAGACCAAAAGCCTGACCCATTCTATGTGTCATTGTATATTAATGGTTGCAAGCTAAGAAATTGAATAATAGACTTTGGAGCCTTAGATAATGTAATGTCATTGACTATAGCTAAAGCCTTGGGACTTACCCTCACCAAAGCCCATGGTAGGTGTTACTCTATGGATTCCAAACAAGTACCCCTGGTTGGGAAAATCAAAGATGCTCAAGTGGCTCTAGAAGCAAATCTTGAGAAGAAAATGTTGTTAACAATACTTGTTGCTGATATACCTGTTAGTTACAGTTTTTTTCTAAGAAGGAGTTTCTATAGAGACCTGGGAGGGGAAATAAAGCTAGATTGGTCTCAAGCTCTAATCCCAGTGGGTAACAAAAGGATAAAACTGGTCCTAGAAGAAAAAGCTAAGTTTACAGTCCTAAAATTAGATGACCTTAAAGCCCAAATTATGTATCAAGAATTAGAATTCGGCAATTATATGCTATTTAAAGATGATTGTGATTGAGAAAATGAGTTTGAATAAGAGGAAAAGAAATCTTCCATTAAAGAAACACCACCACAGATCTAGACTCTAGAATTTGATGGCAGTTGTGCGTCGTTAGGATCTGGTGCAGGTGTGGTCCTAATATCCCCAGATGGAGTGTGTGACCCCATGGATTATAAATTGGAGTTTGGGAACACCAACAATATAGCTGAGTATGAAGCCCTACTGCTAGGAATTATTGCTGCAAAAGAGAAGGGTGTGAAAATCTTGAGAGCTCGAGGTGACATAGAGTTAATTATGCGCCAAGTCAAGAATCAATACTCTGTAAAAAATCATAGATTAAAAAATTACAGGAACAGAGTATGGGATGAAATAGAAGTGTTGGATGCATTCTTTATTGAATCTATACAGAGAGAATTTAATTCCAAGGTAGACTCCTTAACAGTGTTAGCCTCATTACTCCTCCCTCACCCAGAGTTCAAGGGTGAGAAGTACCAAGTAGAGGTTGTTTATCGACCATCTGTGCCTGATAATATAGAAGATTGGCAAGTTTTTGAAGATGACAAGAACCTCCTCCTCTTTTTGGAGAGTGGTGGCAACTTTCATAAAGATGCTCCTGGTGATCATAAGGAAAACTGTCATGATAAGTGGAAGAAAGATAAGTCGGAAGTCATCTAGTTTCAAGGAAATATTATCCCTCTCCACTTAGTTACACTTGAAAAACTCTTCAATAGAAATGATACTTTTGTTAAGAAGAAGAGAATTTAAAGAGGTCCTACCACTAGTGAGTATGAAGGAATTAATATCGGAAGTGAAAATGATCTCAAGATGATCAATATTGGGAAATGTTGCACTGAAGAAGAAAGGGAAGAGGCTAGGAAACTCTTCCTGGAATACCAAGATGTTTTTTCCTGGAGTTATGAAGATCTAAAAAGATTTATGAATGGTAAATTCAAACACCAGATTCCCTTAAAACCTGAGGCTGCCCCGTTTAGGTAGAAACAAAGGAATTACAATCCCAAAGTTGCTGATGCAATATTTAGGGAAGTGGATGAAATGCTTAAAGGAAAGATTATCTATCCTGTCCATCACTCTACCTAGGTGGTGAATATAGTACCCGTGAGGAAGAATAATGGAGAAATAAGGATCTGTGTAGAATTCAGAAATCTCAATCAGTCCTCTTTGAAAGAAAACTACACTCTTCCCAACATGGATCATCTAATGCAGACCATAGCTAGAGCTGAGATGATGTCTATGTTAGATGGATTCTTAGGGTACAACCAGATAGAAGTGGAGAAAGTAGACCAGCATAAAACAACTTTCACTACTCCATGGGGCACTTTTGCATATCACAGGATGCCATTTGGGTTGATCAATGTCGGGGAAACCTTTTAGAGAGGTATGGATCTTTCTTTCAGTGATATGAAGAACAAAATAATTGGTATGTATCTGGATCATCTTACTGTGTTTTCCAGAAAAAAGGGTAGATCACATAAATGATTTAAGGAGAGTATTGCAAAGGTGTAGAGAAGATGAGATTTCACTGAATCCCAAAAAGTCAATTTTCTATGTGACTGAAGGGAAGTTGTTGGGCCATGTTGTTTCCCAGGAAGGCATAAGAATTGATCTAGAAAGAGTGAGAGAAATCCAGCAATTGAGCTTACCTATGAAAAAAATTGGAGTGAAATTATTTTTTGGTTAGGTAAACTTTCTCATGAGGTTAGTTCCAGATTTTTCTGAGATTACCAAATGCATAGTGGACATGATGAAAGGGAATGTAAATTTTGAATGGAATGAATCTAGTAAGAAAGCTTTCAAAAGAATCAAGAATGCCATATCCAATGCCCCGGTTTTATGTCATCCAAATTCCAAGAAGGATTTCATAATTTATTCTTATTCTTCTGAACACACCCTATCGACCATCCTCATGCAAGAGAATGAGGAAGGAGTTCAAGCTCTTATCACTTTTATGAGAACACCTCTGAAAAATAATGAGCTGAGATACTCTTAGACTGAAAAACATGCTTCTGCAGTAGTAAAAGCTTTAAAGAATTTCAGATTCTACATTTTACACTCTCACTCTCTTGTATATGTGCCTGACATTGTAGTCAAAAGCATATTGACTCAGTAGGATGTGGGACGTAATAACAGAGGAGCATGGGTGGCTAAGACTCTGGAATATGACATAGAAATCAAGCCCACTAAGCTGGTAAGAGGAAATGCACTGTGCAAAGCGATGGCGGAAAACAAAGTGGACGAAGACCCTGAAAATACACAATTGGTCCTAGAAGTAAGTATGCAAGATACCTAGCTTGAAAATATTATGTATTTCTTGACATATGGTGAATGTCATGAAGGATTGACTTTGAAGAAAAGAAGAGATCTAAAACTGAAATCTTCTAAATATATAATTTGGGAAGATAGATTGTATAAGAGATCTATAGATGGAACTTTCCTCCGGTGAGTTGACAAACAACAACAGGAGAAGCTGTTGAGGGTGTTTCATGATGAAGCTTGTGGTGGACATTTCTCTTCATCAGTTACTGCATTCAAGATATTGAGACAGTGTTATTACTGGCTGGGAATGCTTAGAGATGCATATCATTGGGTAGAAAAATATGAGAAATGTAAAATGTTTACTGGAAAACCATAGTTGGTAGCACTACCCCTTAGACTAGTGATAATCGAAGGTCCTTTTCAATAGTGGGGTATTGATTTTATTGGTCCTATAAATCCCACAACTAGTGCAGGCCATACCTACATAATCACTGTGACTGAATACTTCACGAAATGGGTGGAGGCGAAAGAAACCAAGAAAACTACTTCGAAGGTAGTATGTGAATTAATCAAAGAGAACATCCTGGTAAGGTTTGGTGTACCTATTAAGTTAGTTATGGATAATGACGCATACTTTTATTCTCAGGAAATCACTGAATTTTGTTTTGAATATGGCATTATGATTAGTCACTCATCTGACTATTTCCCTCAAGGAAATGGTCAAGCTGAGTCCAGTAAAAAAAATCTGGTGAGCATCATGAAAAATCTTGTAGCAGAAAACCAGAGAACTTGGCACAAGAAAATCTACGAAGCCCTCTAGGTAGATAGAGTGACCCATAAAAGATCCATTGGTGTATCTCCTTTTGAACTTGTCTATGGGATTGAAGCTAGTCTTCCATTGCCATTGGAACTAGCAACTTGCAAACTGAGAACAACAGTAGAAGATGGTATATATGAAGACGGTTTAGAAAAGAGGATTCTTTACTTGAACAAACTTGAACAGGAAAGGGAGAAGATGGTAGATCATATCACACAACATCAAATGCATGTGAAGAAATTGTTTGATAAAAAGAGCATACCTCAGAAATTTATGGAGGGAGATATGATGTTGTTATGGGACAAGCGTAGAGCACCCAAAGGTATGCATGGGAAATTTGAAACATTGTGGAAAGAACCCTTTAAGATCCATCAAGAATTTGAGAGGAACTCTTTTAAGTTGACTTATCCAGATGGTGAAGCATTATGCCTGACATATAATGGTCAGGACTTGAATTTGTATCATATCTGAATTTAAAATAGGTAACCCCTATATTGTACAATAGCTACGTTTAGTTCCTACTTTTGTTTTCTTTAGTTAGGTTTCCTTTCTAATTTCCTTTCTGTGTCTTGCTTTAGTTTTGTTGTGAGCCGCCTTTTTGTTGAGCTTTATGAAAACAGAGATTTGAGTTCCTTACTTGGACATGTGAATGTCCAAGTCCCCAGATAGAGACAGCTATTGCCCCACTTTGGTCTTCATATCTTTTAGACAAAGTGGATGTTTAATGTGTAGTAGCGATCTTGTAATCTTCGTGTAAGTCCTGAGTCTAAGTCTAGCTATCCTCTTAGGCTAGGAGGTCATTATTAGATTTCCTTAAATTGCCTTCTCCTTTGTGAGCCAGAGGGAATTGGTATCTGAATTCATGTTTCATTGGGTAGTTTAAGTTCCCAAATCTGATAAAGGTCATATTTTGAAAGATTCTAACATTGGTTTTATATGCAGTTGAAGTATTTTGCCTTAACATACCCTTTTTGCAGTAATGATAGAAAATCGGTTTTGAGCTTCTCCTTGGCAAAAAATCACAGATAGGGTGCATTTTTCAGAATTAATAGAATTTAGAGTATCAAAGGTTAGAGAAAGTTGAAAATGAGAGATTTGGGGATAAGGAAGCTTTGGGCATTCTGATCAAATCTATTTCAAAAAAATGGAATGGTTGAACGAGGAATAATTCAAGATGCAAGCTTACTGGCGGAAAAATGGAAAATGGCTTCTCCGCTACTCCAACAGGCGGGTTTCAACCTGCAGAGTACGTTTTCTGCCAAATCATTATATGGAAGAACTTTAAAGAAGAATCAATCTCATAAATGATCCAGGGCATAAAGAAAGCTGATGAAGTCAAGACATACCATTTTAGCATCTCAATGAGCTAAATTTCTCCTTCAATAGATTTTTGAGCAGAGAGCACTCCAAAAGTATTTCTCCGCCGAAAGAGAAGTGGGAAAGTAATTTTCTGCTACCTCCAAAAAGTTACCATTACGATTACTAAAGTGAAAGGATGTTTCTTAAACAGACTATAGGGGTAAAATTAATTAATTCAAATAAATTTGTTTTACCCCATAACGTAATTTTTCATTAATGTCTTAGTCTTTTCAGTTGTGTGGCATGGGAAGTCGGCTGTTAAATGGTAAGAATTCAAAGTTATAAAATCAGTAAGGTATTACAAATAGGATATACCATCTATTTACAAATTTTTTGAATCTCAAGCTCTTGACTATAGCTAATCTTTGCTCTTGTGTTCTTGAGAGATATCCCTAATCCCAAGTCCAAATTAGTTGAAGCATGGCTACTAAATTCATGGGATTTGATGGGATGAATGGCATCACATCTTATTGGCACAAAATTATGGACACCTCCTTGAAGTTCTTTGATATGCAAAACTTTCTGAGTAGATTGAAGGTAGACCAGATCCATCCTGTCACTGAGAAGTTAAAGGAGAGCGGGTTAGTAGAAGCTGTCAGTCTTCTTGTTTCCATTCAAGCTCCTGAGATTGTTCGAGAGTGCATAGCTCGATATAACCCTCATACCAAGAAAATCCTCCTGCCCAACGACACGGTGGTTCTGTCCATTGATCAAGATTCTGTCTAGAACTCCCTATGCATTCTAGAGTAGGCTGAATATTCAAAAATGACATATAGTTGGGTGGTCACCGAATATGGAGCAAAGAAGGCAGTGTGGAAGAAGGAAATAATGAAGTCATGGTTTCAAGAGCCGAGGAGTGCCAAAGGAAAATTGCCCAAACCATTATATGGCATGAATTTGAAGTTATAAATTATAGACATCTTGGTGTTGCTCCATAGGATCCGAGGTGAAACTGACACATTGAACTTCATTGAGCACCATTTCTTCTTAGTCCAGGTGATCTGTTCTCAACATCATTTCATCGATTGGGCTCTTATGGTAAGCGAGAATCTCTCCAGTGCCCTAAGTAGAGATAAGCTTTAGAATGAGTTCTACATGTCTTCAGTCCTTATATATATATTGGCCATAATTCAAATTTGGCCAGGGATTCCTTGATTAGAAGAGTTCCCAGATGATGTTAAAAGCTATGAATTTTTCCCATGTCTATAATTACACAATAGTTATGCTGAATTTCATATAGTTAATGATACATTTATAATGAGATTGTACAAGGAGCTACAAGGTTTCCTAGAAAAGAGATTTTCTCCTAAATCCATGGCTTTTATCAGCCAGTTTGGGTGCTTTTTCATTCAATTTGTGGATTTCTCATATGTTCGTCTTGCAGGATTTGATGACTTCCCTTTGAAGATACCCAGATATCCTTATGATGTGATCATGTTGGTCAAGGTAATGAGGCAGGCACTCCAAGTGAACCTGGTCTTTGCTAATGCTGAGAAGAAGGGCTACGAGTTTCCGATGACCATTGGAGCTTACAGTTGCACATCCCAGTCTAAGGCAAAGAATGTTTTGAAGACATTCTCAAAGAGGTTCCAATTGGAGACATATGATGTCTTGAGGCCGTAGTATGATCCTGTAAATTATGCCAAAGATTCCTTGCAAATGAGTCACGTAATTCATCATGTTGATGATATTGAAGACTACTAGGCTAATTGCAAAGATGACTTAGAGATCAGAAATAGATTCTATGCCAGGTTAACCATTGAACAAATAAGAAATTTCAAAGTTAACATTGAAGTGGAGGGGTTGGAAGATGATGGTCAACATATGTATGATAATACATATTTGGAGAAAATAAAGCCACTCCCTATAAGCTCTGAGCCCATGCTAGGGAAGGCCATTAATGACTTGGAAACCTTAATGGGTGGGATTTACAGAAGAAAAGAGCAGTGGGTCGAATGGAATGCAGTAAGAAGAAAGAGGTTGGAAAGGAAGCCTCCTTCTCAGCAAACCCTGGTAAAAGATACTTCAAGCACTGCAGTAACTTCTTCAGTAACAATCCCAACTATGGCCAAAGGTTCATCTCAGCCAGCCGGTGGAGGTGATGAGCCTCCCAAGAAAGAGGTCCAACCAAAGAAGACATGTGGAGAAGGCCCACTTCCAGACATCGGGTCGATAGAAGAAGCAGTTTCTACAGACCTGGCCAAGCCAACAGAAGAGCCCACTAAAGGTGCAAGACCTGAGAAATCATCTAAATCTATTGTTATAGATACATAAGTTGACACTTTGACCCAAGATACTCCAAGATGAGGGTCCCCTATTGTAGTAGAGGTTGGTGAGGATACCTCCAATACCTTAGCCACAAAATCAGATGAGAGGGTTGAGAAGAAATAAGAAGCTGCTCAAGTCATTAGATTGGTCTCCTCTTCTCCAACATTAGTGAATCCATTTTCTTCCAGGCCTAAAGCTACTCCTCCGATCATCAGGAAGTTGTTCATAGAAGAGTTGGTTTCTGCTTCCAAAGTTACCAGTGCTGAATCCTGGATAGAAGATACTCTAGAGCATAAAAGGAAGAGAGCAGAGGAAGGGACTTATGGAAAAGATACTCTCTCATGGGCCTTGCAACCCAGCACCACAGTGGGCAAAGAAAAGAAAGTGAAGAAAATATCTACACTGGGTCAAGATCATGAAACAGGGCATTTCACTATGGAGGTGGCCAAGCCTGCAAAGGAAGGTAGAATCAAAGATATGATTGCCTCTGATTTTTAGTTGCAGGGTATGTGCAAGATCATGAGGGGTCAAACTATGCCCTTAAGTGGCGATGAAAAATTAGAAAATCAGGGTTAGTAAACTTGACGTGAAAATTTGAAGTAGATGTCAACCTAATATCGAAAAGTTGTAAGAATAAAATTTGTAGGAAATTGAATGTAGTTTCAAAAATACTAGGCCTTTTCTAAAAAAAAGTTAATATGATTGGTGAAAAGTATAGATTTCTATGCAGCAGTACAAAAATTTTAGGAAAAAAATAAGAAGTAGGTGTGTGTCTTACCACCTTAATCATAATCAAATGATAATATTTTTTTATGAGATTTTATATATAAGTAGTAGACGCCTGCCCGGATATGACCCATATTTTTGTGTAATTTTATTCCAAAAAAATAATTAATTATGAATTATCTGCTACAACATTTTCAAAATAAAAAAATTCCCGTGTCTGACAACCTTAACTCATTGAAAACTTTACCAAATTCAAAAAAATAAATTTTTTTCTTATAGTAGGTGAAGCATAGAATGTGACACATTTTTTAGATTTCAAAAATGTTATACCGTCTGAAAGTTATAGCCATTTTTAAATCAGTATATAAATCAACACTTTAGAGGTAACTCAATTGGAAAATAACTAATAATTACTTACCAAATTCAAAATTTGATAGCAATTATATTGATAGAAATCTGATAATCTCCTTAAGATACCCTTTTTGTTTCATCAAATTCAGGTCAAAAAAAGGTCGTCAGCTACATAGTTGAAGTTTGGAACTCAGAGAAATAGGGGAAAAATACATTTTTGAGACATTTGAAGAGTTGACCAGGTAGGTATGGTGCACAAAGCAATATCAAGCCTAATCAGGAACCTGATATTTTTGGGTACCCAAAAAAGCTGGTAGAATTTTGAATTTTGAACTTTCCCTCCCTAGGATGCCTTATAAGACATTAGGACCCTTAGGAAGACACCATGACCCCTTTTGACACATTTGAATGTTCAAATGTGTCTTAAGGGGTCGTAGGACCCCTTAAGAAACATTTGAACATTTAAATGGGTCAAAAGTGGTCATGGGGTCTTCCTGGGGGTCCTAGTATGCCTTATCACATATTAGGACCCCTAGGAAGAGCCCATGAGCCCTTTTGACACATTTGAATGCTCAAATGTGTCTTAAGGGGTTGTAGGACCCCTTTGGAAACATTTGAACATTCAAATGGGTCAAAAGGGGTCATGGGGTCTTCCTGGGGGTCCTAGTACGCCTTATCATGCATTAGGACCCCTAGAAACA
>MU227777.1:73753-108663 GCA_018584345.1 Thuja plicata
CCTTGTTGGCTCCCAAGATGCAACAAGAGTTGATGAAACTCAAAGATGCTGGGATAATCCAGCCTATTAGACATTCAACATGGGTATCAAATCTAGTGCCAGTTAGGAAGAAAAATGGTGACATCAGGCTATGTGTTGATTTCAGAAACCTCAATATTGCTTCATTGAAGGATAATTATTCACTACAAAATATGGAAGCAATGTTGCATAAGGTAACTGGTTGTGAATTGTTGTCCATGATGGATGGTTTTTCAGGTTACAATCAGGTTTTAGTTAAAGAAACAGAGCAGTATAAAACTACGTTTACTACTCCTTGGGGAACATACGTGTATATTAGGATGCCTTTTGGATTAATAAATGTAGGAGCAACTTTTCAAAGAGCCATGGATGTTTCTTTCAAGGATTTTATAGATCTATTCATGGTCATTTATCAGGATGACTTGACTGCATATTCCAAAAAATCTTTTGATCATTGTGACCACCTGGGTAAAATTTTTAACAAAGCTTTGGAATATGGTGTTTCATTGAACCCTAAGAAGTGTCATTTTGCGATCAAAGAGGGGAAGTTGCTGGGACATATAGTGTCCAAAAAAGGGATAAGGATAGACCCTGAGAGAGTGGAAGCAATTCAAAGAGTAATTGCTCCAAGAAATTTAAAAGGTGTTTAGTCCTTTTTAGGGAAGATAAATTTTGTCAGAAGGTTTATAGTTAATTTTGCAGAAATAGTTAAGCCCATTTTGAAATTGCTGAAGAAAGATGCTAAGTTTGTGTGGAATGAGGAAGCTCAACAAGCATTTGAAAGAATTAAAGAGGCAGTACAAGAGGCTCTAGTTTTGAAATCTCCAGACTACACTAGGCCTTTTTCTTTGTTTTCATTTGCCTCATTTCATACTATTGCTGCAATATTGCTTCAAAAGGATGAACAGGGATTTTAACATCCTATAGCTTTTCACAGTAGAGCCTTGCAGGCTGCAGAACTTAACTATGAAATAATGGAAAAGCAGGCTTATGCATTGGTTAAGACTATAAAATATTTTAGGCCTTACTTGGTTTGTGCTAAGGTGTAGGCCTATGTTGCTCATTTAGTAGTAAAAGATATCCTTACACAGTCAGAGGTTACTTGTAAGAGATGTAAATGGATTACAAGAATCCAAGAGTTCAATCTTGAGATCAATATCACCAAATTAATAAGAGGACAAGGTCTGGCAAAACTTATGACAGAAGAAAATCTAGATTTAGTACAGATGAACCAGACAAAAATACATGATCAAGCTATTACTAGTATAGAAAGGCAACCATATTATGCTGATATTGTTTTCTGTCTCAAAAATGCTAAGTGTCCTAATCATTTATCTGAAAATCAAAAGAGAAGTCTGAAGTTACAAACTCAAAGGTATATTCTGATTCAGGGAGATCTGTTTTGGAAAGATAAGAATGGTATACTGTTGTTATACCTTGATAAATTCTAGGCTGAGAGGGTTTTGGCTGAGATGCATGAAGGGGAATGTGGAGGTCACTTTTCTGCTAAGACCACCGCCCATAAGATTTTGAGGTTAGGATATTATTGGCCTACCTTGTTCAAAGACACATATATTCATGTCAAAAAATGTCAACCATGTCAGAGGTTTTCCAACAAATTAAAATTTGCAGGTGCTCTGTTGCTAAATCCAGTAAATATTGAGGCCCCTTTTGCTATGTGGGGGATTGATTTTATTGGTGAATTTCAAGAGAAATCTAGTGCAGGACATAGCTGGATACTGGTGGCCACTGATTACTTTACTAAATGGATTGAGGCTATCCATACTAGGAGAGCAACAAGAAAGGTGGTTACTAAGTTTCTCATGGACAATATTTTAACCAGGTTTGGTGTGCCTAGTAAATTAGTGATGGATAATGCTATGAGTTTCAGATCAGAAGAAATGACAAGCTTCTGTGAAAGGTATGGGATTATAATATCATACTCATCCCCATATCACCCACAAGCTAATGGACAAGCTGAGTCTAGCAACAAAAGCATATTGAAGATACTAAAGAGGACTCTGGAATAAAATAAGAAAACATGGCATACAAAGTTGAGGTTAGCCCTTTGGGCTGATAGGATAACACTCAAAAAGGCAACTAGTAAATCCCCTTTTGAATTGGTATATGGTTTACAAGAAAGGTTTCCAATGAATAATTTATTACCTATTTACCAGTTTATACAAGAAGAACATTTAAATATCTCTGATCCAATGCAAGACAGAATGATACAGTTGATAGAATTAGATGAAACCAGGAGAGATAGTCAGTGGGAGAACATAAGATTACAACATAAAATGAAGTATTTGTTTGACAAGAGGGCTACCAACAGAAAGTTTCAGGCTGTTGACTTAGTTCTCCAATGGAATGCAAGGGTAGAAGACAAAGGTAAGCATAAGAAATTTTAGTCTTTATGGTTAGGGCCTTATATAATCTCAGAACAGTTTGGTAAAGACTCATATTTGTTGAAAGATATGGAGGGAGAAGGTTTTGAGTTGCTTGTGCATGGGAAATTTTTGAAACCTTTCTTTAGATGAAAATCATTACAGTGCACAAGTAAATATGTATCATATGTTTAGTCTTTTCCTTGTTTGTAAGTTCTATAAATATTCCCCTCTTGTTCTTTGTCTGTTCTATTCCGTTTTTGTGGTGGTCTGCAACCAGAGATTCTGTGGTTCTTTGTCATAAACCTTGTTTAGCCAATCCTCATTTGAGCCATTGTTGGTTGTATTCTAGGTTTTGGTTTCTTTCCCTCGGCTTTGTGGTCTTCCCTCTCCAAGTTTTCATATTTTCAAGCCTAAACCTATGAAGATATTCAAAAGACTTGAAACCCTAGCTCTTTTTCAGTGTTCAAATTTGAAGGAAAACCATAAGGCATTGTTGGCTTATGTTTCTCAGTTACCTTTTTGCCTCACTTAAGTCATGAGTTGTATTCTGATCGCTTAGTCACATAACTGAAGACAGCATATTTCTTTTTATCCCTGACTTTGCGATTAGCTTTTGTCGCGTTGTCTCATGTAAACATCAGAATATTCCTTTTCATTCCCAGACTTCATGTTTTACCTTGTGTTGCATAGTCGTTAAATCATTGAAATAGAACAGCAATATATCAAGGGGCCCACAGATAGGTCGGGAGGTTGCGAGAAGTTTTTAGTAGTTAAGAGTTTATTACAAGACATCGCGATTTCCTTCTGTCATGCAATTGCTAAATAAATCTGAGGTGATGTAGGGTACAAAAGCCTTTGTCATGCAGTCTCTAGAAAAGACACCAGTTAAATAAAATCTTCTGAGACCTTGCGACTAACCTTTAGCGGTTTGGGATAAAGCACAGTCGGGTTGTCGCTAGATAACTTAGCTCTCAATCAAGATTAGACATGTATTAGGAGGTAAATGGATTTCAGAATGATCGCTTAAGGGTAAAAATTTTTTCAGTGACTACGAGACTAAATAGGAGTTTCTATTGGTTGCAAGGTCTCAGAATATTTTAAGGGTATGAGAAGTTACTTGGTGATTAAGCGACAACCGTTAGATAAAATCATTAAAAGATCCTACGGTAGTTGCCAGGTCTGAGAATAAAAGAGCCTAAGGATAAAATTCCTCGTGACTTAGTGGCTAAGGGTATGTCATGAGGTCATTAGATGAATTTAAGGGTAGAATGCTTTGTCATGATGTCTCAAGAAGTTTTTGGCATTCAGCATTTTCATTCAGTGATCAGGTGACTAAGGGCAGTCGCGCAGTCTGGTAGAAGAAAGATAACACTTGGTGACTAAGACATAACTGCTGCCATCTACCATGTATACTATCAGATTCAAGTCACTAGATCGGGAGAAGAACAAAGAATATCTGTTTCTATCTTTTTGACTTAGTCATTCCACCGCTTCTTTTCTCTCTTTCTTTTTGTCTCTTCTGTAGTTTTAGGATTAGGTTTTCGAAGACTATCCGAAGCTTGTAGCATCCTTTTGAAAAGGATTCCAAGATGGTTGAAAACCTATATATAGAAGAAAATTGTATTTTCAAGAGGGGGGATGAAATATAATGTAAAGAATCAGTCTTTCTAAATTTGTGCCTGTGTTCTTTCAAACTTCAAATCTTTTTTTATGTATAAAGGAAGGATTACATCAATAAAATACGGTGCAATTTTACTCTTCTTTGTTGTTGTCTCTTCATTTCCTGTGTATGCTTTTCTATGCTTAGGATTGTAAGGCATTCTGAAGCATTTTGGTTATAAGGTGACTATCTAATTACTTGCAAGTTTCTTTCATGTAAAGAATTAAGTTTTGTGAGTAGTTTCAGGAAGCATATCAGTATTTAAGGATTTGATACAGTATTTTAGAGGTAACCAGATAATTTGTAAGTAAACTTATCCTAATTGCATGTAGGTTGTAAGGCAGCTTACAATGTTTTGTTTATGTGAAACTTCAAGCTTTTGACTCTGTAACCCAAAGGATAGGCACTCATCTAGACCTGGGTCTGATAATCTATCATCATCTAAGTTTTTGAAACATTCAAAATTTATTCCAAACATACTTGTTACTAAAATATATGAACTGAACTCATCAAGGACTTATGTCAGTAGGACAGTGTCCACTTTGCTGATTCTTTAGAGAGTGAATCATTAGGTTATCCCTCCTAAAGACAAAAGGAAGAAGGATGCAAATCCTTGACTCATTGGTCTATGTTCTCAAAACCATAGCCTGGCTTATAGTACTCTATTTTAAGTTAGTCATTGAAATCTCTAAAGTGTTCTATAAGTTGTTACAGTGAGGTTTTAGGTTCATAACCAGTGAATGAAACAATCCAACAAATAAATAAACTGAGATATCAGTAATCTTTAAAAGGTAAAACCTGCCTAAGTCTGTGGAGCTCAAAAACGAAGAAGGATATTATCCAATCCTTAGAAATTAGCCTTTCTCTTGCCTAAAGGAGGTTGCATCTGAGTATACCAAGTATACTTTCATCATTAGGTAAGTGTTGCAAGAAAAAGTGCTAACAGGTTCCAGTCCATCAATCTATACAAGAGACACAAATGGAGGAAACTAGTCAATGGGGTGATCAAGAAGAGAATAAAAATGAAGAGAAAAATATAGCCACCCAAGAAGAACTAGAGGAAGGAGAAATTTACACTGGAATGCAAAATAAGGAGACTAAGGGTGATGAATCCACATAGGTTGAAAAGAAACCACAAATACAACCTCATTTTCCTCCACCACACTTAGAAAGTGAGGAAGTACAACTGAAAGCTGAGAAAAAAGAACAGCAATAGGTAGAGCACATACCAAAATGGAATGAGAAGCCATCAAGTGGTTTATGGGCAGAGATCACACAACTTTGATCATTTAAAGAAAATGAGAAAGCTCCAAAGTAGGAAGAACATGCACAAGAAGAAGAAGGTGAAAGGGAAGAAACTCCAAAAAAACTTAGAATATAGAGAGGCCTTAGAGAAGGAAGAACGTGAAGAAGAGGAAAGTGGAAGGGAATAAACTCCCAAAAAACGTAGAATATAGGGAGGCCATCAAGTGGTTTTTGGGTAGAGATCACACAACTTTCATCATTTGAAGAAAAGGAGAAAGCTCCAAAGCAGGAAGAACAAGCACAAGAAGAAGGTGAAAGGGAAGAAACTCTAAAAAAACTTAGAATATAGAGAGGCCTTACAGAAGGAAGAACATGAAGAAGAGTAGAGAAAATTGGAACTTCCATCATGGATGTAGCCCAATATGAACCACTTACAGCTACATCTAAGACCACTTGGCTAGCTAGGATAGTCCAACATAGAAAGAGAACATATGCAGAGATAGAGGATCTTGATGTACCCCAATTGGGTCAAGCATTCCATATAGGGGAGCCCAACTGGAAGGCATTAAGGATATACTATGTAACAAGAGACAAGAGTGGAAAATGGAAGGCTCAAGTGATAGTACCTCCTCCAAATATAAGTAAAAATGAATCCACACTGGATGATTATGTTATGGAGGAGGTATATTTGGGAGAACCTACTAGAGAAGGTGTGAAGGCATTGGCATCCCTAGGAGTTAGCCAATTTTTCAAATATATGCAGGAGGACGAGACTGAGAATAAAGGTCTACACCAACAAAAGAAAGTCCTCAAGGACTATATTTGTCAAATAATTGGTGCTATTAACCAAGATACTCCTGAGGCATCATTGCAGGCGACACTCAAAAAAATATTTGTCCCAAAATTATTAGGAATTCCTAATTCTGTTGTGAAGGCATGTGCATATAAGAAAGTAGAGCTTGAAAGGTTTGACATTAATACCATTCAAATTGTTTTGAAGCATTATAGTGTAATAGTTGTAGAATTAACCTGTCTCATAGATATTGTAGATGGATAGAATGGGATTCAAAATTGTGGCAAGAGGCACTGAAGGACCTGAAGAAAATTAGGAAACAAATTTTTTGAGTTTTGGTAAAAATATATGAAGGCTCATAATTAGAAAAGTTTGATGGATGGATAAGCGCCATCAGTTTTTCCATTAAAGACTATCATAAGAGGCTTGCAAAGATTGAGAAGAGAAGAAAATAGATATTTTTGTGGGTGAAGGAAATAGAGAAGTTCTTTGATGGAATTGAATTGAAAATATATTAAGATGAAGATCAAGAGAAGTTATACTCCACAAAGAACATTGTTCAAGAATTCATGGGAATTGTAGCAGCAATATTGAAGAAGATATACAAAAAATGTTCTATGTAAAGGAGGAAATGATGTAAATAATTAATCACATTGAGGAGATGCAAATTTTGGCTCTCAACTCACATCCTTCTGGAAAAGCCAACAATATCATTTAACATTTAGGAAGCTTCCAGATTTTGGTGAAATTAATGAAGTGGTTGAAAAGTTTCAAAATTCTCATCCGGGTATGCTTCCTTCAAACTAAGTGTTGGTTCAAGGGTGTTCATTGGTATGACGACCTTTATTAATTTCCAAAGGCAGCCAAGCATCCAAATTTTGGAGGTCTTCCCAACCCCCAAAATGTAAGAAATCACATTTTTGAAGGAAAATTAGAATTTCAGGCCTATGGATTGCATGATAAGGTTCATTTTTGGATTTCAAGGAGTTCTCAATTAGTTGCATGACACATTTTCACTTTGTTCCCTTAATTTTAGGCATTAAGATCAAATTTTTAGTCATTTATAGAGGTATTGTTTACTAAAAAATGGTGGAACTGCATTTCTTCCCTACAAATTTGGATCCATTTGCAGCTTAGTTTTGCATGATTTTGATGTAATAATGGATGAAAATGAATTATAACACATTAAATATAGGTTTAGGAGTATTTTTATGTAGTTAAACTAGAAATTTATATTTTATTTTATCATTTTTACATGACTGGAAACCCTAGTTACGAGTTTCATAATTTATGGATGTAATTTCTATATAAACTCATTTTGGAGAATGTAATAGGGTTAGATTATTTGCAATAGAATTGGTGTTTCATTCATGGTGTGTTTTGGCTGCTATCTATGCAATTTTTGGGAATTTATTATTCAGAATTCAAGAATCAACTGTGTTTCTTTGTTATTGTTCTTGCGAATTGTTAAATTGGCATTGATTATTATGGAATCTACTTGTCATGAGGAATGTTGGGAGGAGATATCTCTTTTTGTGCTTGAGGGTAGATTTTTCTTATGTGTGACATATATGAAGAACTTCATGATTTGATGAGTTTTGAGAAAACTTCTATGTTATTGAATTCCATTAATGATTGCATCCACTAAATATGAACTGTGAGTTTCTTTGATTTATGTTTTGTTGGTTTTCTTTTATCATCTCCGATATTTAAGATGCGAGTTGAATATTTTATTGTTGATTTCCATTAGGAATATCTCTCTCTCTCTCTCTCTCTCTCTCTCTCTCATATTTCAATTTAAAATTGCATTTATTGAAAAGATAAAATGCAAAAAAACATGTTTGAAGATCCATTGTTTCAGCTTGGGTTTGAACTGAACCAACAAACGCCTCCTTGTGAACATTGAAATTTATCTTCAATTGAACTTTCTAAGCGGTTGTACCATGACCACGGAGAACCTTGGGAGTAACTTCGTTATTATTCCAAGAGGTGAATCTACATTTCTTATTCCTAACTGTTACTTTGTGTAAAAACAATGCACAAGAAAACTATTGTCTCTTTTAAAAAAAATAGAAATGAGATGTTTCTATCTAGGGATATTTGAGAATATTTGCATAATATTTTATTAAAGTTGGGGATTTTAAATTGAAAGGTAAAAATTTATGTTAGGTGGTAATTACAATAATTAACAAAATTTAATTTCTCTTTATCAACTTGAAGAGAAATGAAGGAATCAAAATATTTGGTTGGCATATTTCTAAAAATTATGAAAGTAGAAAGCAAAAACTTTAATGATTGACATTCATTTGATGCATGACAATGTTGATTGCTTAATGTAATACACCAAAATTCTCCCCTTATTACATTAATTTAAACAAGAGTGGAACCTTGCAAGGGTTTTGAACCCAACCCTTCTTGAGAATTTGATGAAGGGTCTTTACCAATCCTCCTCTCTCACTCAAGAAACACTAAACTAATTGCATTAGTTTCAAAAATCCTCCTCACTCACTCAAGAAACACCAAACTGATTGCATCAATGGATCTCCTAACAGTAGAACCTAAAACCATCTATACAACATGAGTGTTTCCACCTCCAATGCACAATGAGACACATTTCATTCAAAATTCCACATCTCCTTTGAGTGTGTCTAATGCATCTAGTGTTGCACATGAGATGTCCTTCCTCTAAATTACATATGTCCTCTGAGTGTGTCTAACACCTCCTCAAGTGTTGTGGAACCAATCCTCCTCTGCTACATAAATCACCAATCAATGCCTACACATGGGACAACCTTTACTCTGAAAGTCCACACTTCCTCCAAGCGTGACAAATGCCTCCTCAAGTACTTTATAAATAACTCAGCCAGATCTCTCCCCCCCGCTCCTTGAAGGGACAACCATGATGCCAAGCCCCCTCTTTTATTCAGGGAAAAAAATATGTTAAGCCCTCTCTTTTCTTCAAGGACAAATATGCCAAGCCCCATCTTTTCTTTAGGGACACAAATGATGCTTCTCCTACAATAAATCATCTTTGATGGAGAAACTAGCTCGAGATTATAGAAAACCTCCTTCCTTCATTTCCTCTGGCCTCATATAAGACCCTATTTTAGTTTCTAAGAAACATAATCTTTATAAAGATCACAATGTGGTTACTCTTTTAGGTCCTTGAAACTACCAAATGTAGTATGAATGGTCCCAAAAACACTAGCATAAAGTGTTATTATAGAAATTTTCTTTACATATTCAAAATATGATATCCAAAGTACATTTATCTCCTTACTTATCTTCCTCTTTAGCACTTCAATATTTATGGTCCTTTTTCTCTCTTGCATCCCGATGACAGATCACGTAGTGTGATCCAAAATGTTGATGATAAAAAATTCTACACAATCAAATCCAGAAAGTAATATATAACATTTGCATGGATTGTGGAAATCTAATATATTTGAAGATATAATATATTTGAATTCATTTATATGACACCTCTCTTTCCCCACTATATAAACAACTTTAGTAGTAAAAATGATACAAATACTCAAAATCATCCAATAGTCTGAAGTAATCCAACAAACTGGCTTCTCATCACTATTCCTGCTTTGAATCCTATAATAGTCCACTCAAGAAGGAAACTTTGAGCAGTATATGTAGTAATGATGGCCAACAATGTTATGGTCAATTACTATTCTTTTCTTTGTATAATGATTGAGTGTAGATGACCACAAACATATATCAATGTCTCGTGCCAAGTAACAATACATGAAAAAAAAATGCTCTACAACTCCACCACAACTAGGTTCCCGCCCATTTGTTTTTTTGAATGTTGGCTTTTTCCTCGGCCCCTACTTCACCGAGGGAGCTAGGGAGTGACTTCCTAGACTTGTTCCTGGTCCTTGCTAGGAGAGATGATTTGGAACCGCTCTCGGCAGGGGATGGCCCCTTTTCCTCTGTGATGGAGGACTCGCTTGGTTCCCTAACTAGTGTTACAGTGTCCCCTTCAAAGCCTGTCAAGGAGGATAATGCTTCTGCAATGGGGGGATGGAAGATGGCAGTGTTGGGATTTGGGTCTCCTGACACCCCTGATACACTTGAATTCTCAGCTAGAGAATTCGGTCCTGAAATCTCTGTCCTAGATGGAGTTGTGGAGGACATATCTGCTACCCTACACCTTGCCCTTATTGGGAGGTTTGTTGCCTTTAGGCCCACCATAGAGATGGTGCATAGTTGGTGTATGGCCAGGTGGAAAGTTAAAGGATCCCTGTCAATTTCTGCTATGCCAGGGGGTCTGTTCCTGTTCAGATTTAATGCTGAGGAAGATTTTACTAGGGTTTCTACAGGGAGTTGGTACTATGGGAAGCACGCTCTTTTTATGGATAAATGGAAGCCTAGATTTAACCCAGAAGTTGAAATGCAAAAAGCTGCTCCGGTGTGGGTCTGCCTTCTTGGTCTTCCCCTAGAATTCTGGGATGATAAATTTCTTAGATGGATAGGGAACTCCTTCAAAAGTTATATGACAGCTGACACAGTTACTCTAACTAAGTCACGCATGGTGTTTGCTATATTTTGTGTTAATGTCACGATGAACAAGCCCCTTCCCAACTTTGTACTGCTTAAGTCCAAGTGGGGGAATTGGAACTAGGCCATTATTTATGAAAATGCCACACTACAGTGCCAGAAATGTGGGAAAAATGGGCATGTGGTGACTAACTGTAAGGGCTCTTCCAGGTTGGAGGAACAACCTGTCACATGCTCATCTCCTAAGGTTAACAATGTTGAGTCCCTCAAAGCTGTGCCTTCAGTGGATACCATTGTTGAACATCATTCCCATGGCGGGTCCCCCCCATGTTGGTGGGATAGTGTTGGAAGGGCCAGAAAAGAACAAAGAGACCAAGAAGATTGAGGCCTTAGAAAAAGGGCAGATGAAGGAAGGGTCAATAAGGAACACAAAGGCTGAGAAGGTTGAGGCATTAGAAGAAGGTGAGATTCTCATGGCGAACACTGTAGCTGAGATGGGTATAGCCCCTGAAGATGGATAAATGGTCATAGTATTAATGAATGTCTCTAACACTCTCATTAACATTCCTAATGGTCTTGATGCCAGTATGGTGAACAAGACTCGGGTGGTTGGATGTGCTCTGATGGGAAAATTTTGGGGAGAAACTTCTTCCACCTGGCAATGTTGTTAAGATTTTGGGGCAGAAATGATGATAACATCCTCCATTTTTCCCTCGACTGGTCATAACCTAAAAGGAAAACTAGGAGCAAGAAGATGGATGAAGGACTGGAGTTAAAAAAGAAGGAAAATGTAGGGAGTGAAAACAAATTTGGCCATTTGACTGCTAAGGTGACCAGAGTTAAGGAAGTAGCAAGAGCCATTGCTAGTGGAAGGAAACTAACCCTAGATGACTCTCAAAAAGGTAAAAGATGAAGTTCCTATCATGTAACATAAGGGGTATGAACAACCCACAAAAATAGTTCACTTTAAAGAAGTATATTATGGAGCTCTGAGTTGATATGGTTCTCATACAAGAGGTTAAAATGAAGTACAATATTTTTACGCTGCTGGTTGATAAAATTTGGTCGGGAGTGGCCTTTTTGTATAGTGAAGCTGATGGGGCTTCAGGTGGTGTTGCTACTCTCTAGAACCCTAGTAAGTTATCTGGAAACATTGTGGCTTCTTCTCATAACTTTCTTGCTTTGTTTTTTACTTGGAATAATTCCTCCTGGTATATGTTCAACATTTATGCCCCAAACTCTAGAATGGAACGGGGTAGACTCTGGGGGGAAATATCTAACCTCATTGTTGCTGACCATGATTACCCTGTTATGTGTGCTGGGGATTTTAATTCTCCCATGTTCCCTTCTGAGAAATTGGGAGGGTCCCAAGATTATTCTAATAGTATGCAAGAACTGGCTGATTTCATGACTATAAGTGGTTTGGTAGATATTGAGTTGTAGGGAACGGGTTTTACTTGGTCTAAAAATAGAAAATGTAGGCATCTTATCTAGGTTAGGCTAGATAGATGGTTGATCTCCGGTGGGTGGGATATTGCCCCTCTAATTGGCCTCTCGCACCTCCCAAGGATTGTGTCTGATCACTCTCCTTTGATTCTTGACTGGGAGGAGAAAGCTTGTGTTGGACCCTGACCATTCTACTACAAGATCATGTGGCATTCTCACTAGGAATTCAAAGACTGTATAAAAAGGTGGTGGAATATGCCTATTAAGGGAACGACTATGTTTAGAATTGATGAGAAGCTTAAAATTATCAATAGGGAGGCCCACGAGTGGAGCAAAAATAAGTCTGGGGATATCTTCCAGTGTAAGAAAGAGATAGAGGAAAAAATTAAACTTCTCCAAAATGAAATGGCCATGGGCAATTCCTCTTGGGAATCTCATATTGAGGAAGAGAGCTGGAGGAAAAAATGGAAAGACAACCTCAAAAGGGAGGAAATCTTATGGAAGCAACGATCTTGTATCCAATGGCTCAAGGAAGGTGACCGCAACTCGGCTTTTTTCCACAGATCTACTTCAATCCATAAAAGAAGAAATACTATTAAATCCCTAGCTGCCGGTGGAGAGGTGATGATTGAGGAAGAAGACATGGGTAATCATGCAGCGGATTTCCTTTGTGACACTTTTAGAAGCCCGATACAGAGGGGGGTTGATTCTGATAGCTCTCATCTCTTGGAGGCTATCCCGACTGTTATTTCTAGAGAAGAGAACGATACGCTACTTTCCAAGGTTTCTGAAGAGGAAGTGAAACTACAATTTTCTCCATGGGTGCTTTCAAATCTCCTGGCCTGGATGGATTTCCCCTGGCTTTCTTCCAACATTTTTGGGATGTCATAAAATATGATATTATCCATGCTGCTCGTGATTTTGTTAGAACTGGAAAAATCCTCAAGAGAATTAACAAAACCTACATTATTCTGGTCCCTAAAATTCAAGACCCTAAGGAACTAAGTGATTTCTGGCCTATAAGCCTCTGTAATACTGTTTATAAAATCATTTCAAAAATCATAACAAATAGGATTAAACCTCTCTTGGGTAAAATAATTAACCCCAACTAGAAGGGGTTTGTTCCAGGAAGGCAAATTATAGATGCGGTTATCACTACCCATGAAATCATTCACTTGATGGAAAGAGGCAATAATGCTGGCATGGCACTAAAACTGGACATTTCTAAGGTGTATGATAAGGTGATTTGGAAATTCCTGTACGGGGTGCTAAAAAAGCTTGGTTTTCATGCAAACTTCATAAGAATTGTCAAGGAGGTGGTGGAAACTGTTGAATTTGCAGTTCTTGTAAATGGTTCACCTTGGGGGTCCTTTAATCCAGAGAGGGGCTTGCACCAAGGTGACCCTCTATCCCCTTATTTTTTCCTCCTTGTGGCTGAGGTGTTGGCTCGTAATTTATTGAGACTGGAGGCTTCTGGACACATTGCTGGATTTAAACAGGCTTCCACTCTTCCTCCTGAAATCATTCAACAATTTGTGGACGACACATTTCTATTTGGGAAATCTTGCATCAGAGAAGTGAGAGAATGGAAAGCTCTGCTAAATATTTATGCGGATGCTTCAGGTCAGGTGATTAATTATAGCAAAAGATAAATTTACTTCTTTAATTCTGAATAGAGAACCCAATTGAAAATTATGGAATGTATTGGCTGTAAGGGTGATATACTTCCTGACACCTATCTCGGACTCCCTCTCACTATGAAGGAAGTCTTCGACACTTTTTGGAACTCCATACTCAAAAAAATGTAGAAAAAGTTGGCAGGATGGAAAGGTAAGGTCCTCAGTAATGCGCTGAAGCTCCAACTTCTGGCGGCGGCCCTCCAAGGAATACCTATTTACTTCCTATCTCTTTTCAAAATCAATGACAAAACTGTGGAGAAACTAGAAAAAATCCAAAGGAACTTCCTATGGTCTGGAACAGAGGAAAAGACTAAAATGAACCTAATTAGCTGGGATATGGTTTGCCAACCTAAGAAGGTGGGAGGGCTGGGAGTGAGAAAGGTAAAAGATCTTAATAAGGTGCTAATTACCAAACTTGGGTGGAAATTTTTTAAAGGTAACTCCGGTTGGTGTAAAATTCTGAAGGCCAAATACTACTTAAATGACCAATTCCCCCTGGGCCAAAACTACCCCACTGGCTCTAAATTCTGGAACTTCATGGTGAAAAGTAAAGGCATCCTCCTCAGAGGCTTAAAATGGGTGGTGGGTGATGGTAAGCAGATAAGTTTTTGGGAGGACTGGTGGGTGGGAGATAAACCTCTCAATAGAAACAAACTTAGTCTCCTCAGGGATCGTTTGATTTCTCATTTTGGAGACAAAGTCAGTGACTACATTTCTCAGGATAAGAAATGGAAGAACCTTGCTAATGCTTACCATGGCCAGGAGCATGTCCCACCCTACATTCTAGAGCTACAGAAACTGATTGCAGAGATCAGGATCCCCGTCTCTCAAATTGTTGACAAGGCTGTGTGGTGTCATATCAAATCAGGGAGGTTACAGTCAAATCTGCTTACCTTGCTAACATTAAGGTTTTGGCCAATGAGATGAGTTGGGGAAAGGTTTGGTTTCCCTAGCTCATCCCCAAAATAAACTTTTTCTGGTGGACTGCTCTTCATGGAAAAATCCTTACATTGGACAACCTCCAGAAATGGGGAGTCCAGCTAGTCAATAGGCATGTTCTTTGTAAAATGCAGACAATAAATCATATTCTTATTCACTGCCCTTACGCTTCTTAGGTGGGGAAAAATAATGAGCAAACAATAGATGGACTGGGTCTTTTTGGAGCACTTAGACCAATAAATTAATAACTGGGGTCACATAGGTGAGCACCCTCTCATCAACATCGTTTGGCACCTATTACCCCCACATGTCTGCTGGAGTCTATGGAAGGAATGAAACAATCAAATTTTTAGAGGAGAAGACAACAATGTTGAAGGAACGGTGCGGCTGACTGTGAATCTGCTGAAGGAAAACCTGGATACCTGTCGCTGGAAAATCCCCTCCATCCCCCCAAGGGAGTGGAGTGTATGATAGATAAGGAATGGGTTCTTCCCACCTCCTTCTATGCGATGGAAAACTCCAAAATTTTGACTAGACTAAACACTAAATGGTCACCCCCGGAGGAATACATAACCAAGCTAAACTTTGATGGCACTCCCTCCAATGGTATTGCTGCAGGTGGAGGTATTCTTAGAGATCAAAAGGGTCACCTGATCCTGGCCTATGCGGTCCACCTGGGGAAGGGGTCTAATAATTTGGCTAAGATGTCTGCCCTCCTATGGGGTCTAAAGGTGGCGTCTGATATTGGGATTAAAAGATGAATCATAGAAGGTGATTCTAAAATTGTAATTGAGCTAGTTAAAGGGAACTATACTACTAGCTAGATCCTGGAAAATGTGCTGCAAGACATCTGTTCGCTGCTCCCCAGGTTCAATGACTTCAACCTTCAGCACATTTACCGTGAAGGTAACACGGTGGCAGACATGCTGGTGACCATGGGGCTTGCGGTGAATGGCTTAATATGTTGGAGAAAATTAAATTCTCTACCCAAGCATGTTATTTTGCTTGTGGAAAAAGAAAGAAAATTTAATGATGAATAACGAGGCTGATTTTGATTGGTCGAGAAAGACAGCGGGCAAGTTCATGAGGTGCCGCACCATTTCAAATTTTAAAAGAGATACAATATTTGGTTATATTAATTATTTCCAGTTGGAAAGTCAGGCTATTAATGCCATTTTTAGAAAGAGTACGAGCTTTTTCAAATTAAAAGATGTGGAGCATAACACACGCAAGGGAAAGAATGATATGACTAATGCGATTAATAGTTACATCAAGCCTTTATGGCGTTATCATTTCTCAACATGAAAAGCTTATTCATTTGTCTCAGCCAACCACGTGAATAGTACGGGCCAACTTTGGGAGAAGGCAGACATTAAAACCACCTAGTTTTTCATATGGAGAAAAAATTGCTACATTTGTTGGGTTGTTGGCTCTGCTCTGGTGAGGGTTGTGCTGAATAGAGGAGGGAAAGGTGGGATGTCAGTTGAGACCAAGGAGGAAGACTTGCCTGAATACAGCTTGGAGATGGGCGGGGATATGGTGCGGGTGGAACCCGCTAGGATCGAGGATGAATTAATCAAAAATATGTGCGTTCTCAACTACCTTAAGGAGGGCAGTTTCTTCCCGTTCATGAAGGCTATGGGTGGCAGTGATGAACTGGTCTCTCTGCAGTTGGTAAAAACTTGGGATGAGTGCAAAGTCATGATAAATGGAATAAATTTTGAGATTAATGAGGAGGTTATTGCACAGGCCACAGGTCTCTCCGCAGAGGGGAGAAAATGGAAGAAGATCACCAAAAGCTGAGATGACACCCATATAAAAAGATTCTTCAAAAAAATGGAGATTCCTGAATGTTTTAGGGGAGGATTCAACAAAATGATGCTGCCTGACCCATTGAATGAAATGTGCCTCATTTTGATGAAGTATATCACTCTGGAAGGCTACTTCAGCACCTGTTACAACTACCATTTCCCTCTCCTTAACCACTTCAGGTACAACGATTCCATCTCCTTTCTATTTTTTTTGCTCCATTCAATGGAAGCTTCTATTTTGGAAGTCAGAGAAAAAATGAAATCCAGGCAG
Organism: Thuja plicata; assembly: GCA_018584345.1. NCBI lineage: Eukaryota > Viridiplantae > Streptophyta > Pinopsida > Cupressales > Cupressaceae > Thuja > Thuja plicata. The sequence goes on from MU227777.1 coordinate 90,515, forward strand.
AATTATTGTATTCTCCATCAGGGTTTAATTCTATGCCTTTATAATTTCCATTTAGCCCTCTCCCCGCCTATGACTGTTTCTCTCCATAACTTTATGTTGTATCCTGAGAATCCTAATGAGCTTCAAGTCACTCTTTCTAACCCCACGACTTCTTCCAAAACCCCTGTTTCCAAGAAGAATAAGTTGAGTTCGGCCGATGGTGACCAAATCACCATTGAATCTAAAGGAGAGGAGGAGGAGAACAATAGTAGACAGAGATCTAATAGAATCGCTACAAAACCAGATACAAGGAAAAAGCTGTGAGAAAGAGGTGCATTGATGAGGATGAAGGGGAAGAAGATTCAGAGGAGGAAGAAGATATCAAGTAGGTCACCAGGGGGAAAGCTAAAGTGGGGAAGAAAGTTAAGGTTGAGGAGAAAGAAAGGGAAAAAAAGAAGAAAAGATCTATTGTGGATGGGTCTGTGAAAATTCATGACTGTCATGTCTCTGCCAGTTTTTGTCTCCCCACCTTTGACCTTTCAAAGAAAAAACTCTTTGAGGAGACAAAAGCAGACTCGCCGCTCCTAACTTCACAGTCCCTTAGCCCCTAGGTGGTTATAAAGGTTGCCCTGGAGGACTCCAAAAAAATAGAGGAGAAAATGCCTTATGCTGTGAGTGACACTCCCCTTGTTACTGTTGGTCCTCAGGAGCCCCTATTGCTTTCTAACCCTAAGGTGGAGCTAAAGGAAATGAGGGTGGAAATTAAAAATATCAGGGAAAGCTTTAATAGGATTGTGGACTTTTCTATGAAGGTCATGCATGCGGCTGCCACTACGCTCCAACTCCTTCATATGGAGAAGACAAACCCGGGAGGTGAGCGAAAGGATGAAGAACTGTACCAGTTCCTCATGGATGACTGGCTTAAGCTCTTCTTGAAAGGTGGGGAAGGTAACCCCAAGTAGCTTCCTTTTCCTCTATTTATGGTTAACTTTTGTGCCTAGACTTTTCGATTGGGCGATGTGGGCCTGTTAGATCTTCGATTAATCTCAAGTTTTTGTAATATGCTTTTTGTTACTGTTAATGCTAACTTTACCATTACTTACTACCACAGGTTGGTTACCAACCTCATGGTGAGGTTGGGGCCTGTTAGGACTTCCAGGCTGGTTACCAGCTCCATGTTGGAGGTGGGGCCTGTTGATTTTCTTTCTTGGTTTTTGGTTTTTAAAATTGGCATAGGCTGAGGCTTTGCTGTGTGTGTGCTTTGCTGGTTGTCAGCACTCCTTGTGCTAGTTTTATCTGTTCGGGTTAGCCCCTAGTTTCGGCTGCTTTTTAAAATAAAAAACAATACATGACAATATTACTTGTAATAATTGTAATAGAAATATGTGTTCAAAGGCATCTAACTATATGAATTCTTCAATATGTTTAATGACATATACATACAAATATTAACCTCAATAAGTTCCACAACTTCTCAGACAACATTAGGCTCAACTTTGAAAACAAAATGCTCACGCAATGAATAAAGCTCCGAAACTTTACAAGGTATGAAGTCAACAATAAAATCTACTACAATCACAAGATGCCAGGAATGATACTCCCAAATGCAACGATCAACCATTCAACTAATTAGAAACCTATCCAAGTCATTCCTTCAATCCTACACACATAGACCTGATATGGGGTAATGATCTACAGAAGCTCTTTGTATCATTTACAATAAATTACTTTACTCACCATTGTATGGATACACCATTAAAAATACCCGAGTTCTGCCACAAATTTTAAACACCAATCATAAATAATCTTGACAAGAAAACTGTTATTATGCAACTACCTAATGCCATCCTCTCCTATAGGAAGCCTCCCAAGCATTTGTTGACATTAAAAGTGACAAGAATGAATGTTTACACCATCTAACTTCCCTTTGACAACATAGGCACAAAGAATTAGTAATGCACTCTAATACCAAATGAAAACAATGAAGAATGAATGTTTACACCTTCTAACTTCCCTTTGACAACATAGGCACAAAGAATAAGTAATGCACTCTAATACCAAATGAAAACGATGAAAGAAAAAAAAAATAAAAAATTATTGATTGATAATCATTTGATGCATTACAATGTTGAGTGAAAATTCTTTTAAAGCATTGTATTCCTATAAATAACTACTTGAATGAAATACCCTTATGTAAATAACAAAGAAGTAACTGACTAATTATGAATTAATCTAAACAAAAAACTAACCTAATTTAATGTAATACGCTTACAATTTCATATGTACTTGTGCAATTGAGTATGAAAGGTCCATATTTGGATTTGTGTTTGATTTAAAAATTTCATCTTTTATATCTTTTTAAATTTTTGTGCATTGTAATGGTTTATCTTTGCTTGTCTTGAGGCTTGTCTTTGAGATTTGGGCTAGTCTAGCATCTATTTCTATTATTTTTAATAATAGAACTATATAGTTCTTAAATCTGATCGATTTAAGAACTATATTTATTTATAGTAAATGTAGTATCATTTTGCTATTGAATAATTGTAGAATAAAAGATATATATTTTTAATATATATATAATTCTGAACCTTAGATTCCTTTTACTATAAAGAAAAATTGAAATCATCAATACACCAGAAATCATTTTGTATATTTATGGTCACTTTTTATAATAATTAAAATCCACACAAAATTGCAACGATAATGTAATCTTGGACAACATCCAAGTTGCATAATAGTTGAACAAGTTTTAAAATAAAATAAAGCAGAAAACAGTGCTGCTGATTGAGTCTTCCCCTCAAAATAATATACTCATCTCGGTGGACGGAAATTCCGAATCCTACGAGGCGTGGACAATTTCAGCTTTTGAAAGTTGAAGTTCCCACTTCTTTATGTTTTCATGGCCTTTATTTTTGAACTTGTGAAGGAAACCGTTGACGGGGTACCCGCGACCAGCCTACGCAAACTACCTGGTAAAATTATAAAATATATGTAATGCCCAAGTCAGTTATTGCCTGGTCATATTCCCTCGTTTCCAATCTATTTATAAGCTGAATCACTCCTTATGTTAAACCCCTCTTCTTCTCTCCTGTAATCATTGGAAATGTATTTCTCAGCGACTGCATTAAAAAGAACGCCGCTATATCTGGCGGCTTTTCTCCTGTTCTCTACAGTAATGGTCGAGTCCTTGGACGACGGGGGCGAGATATACGCAGCATGTAACGTGGAGAAGTACTCCAAAAGCTCCCAGTTTGATAGCAATCTGGAGGCGCTCTTAAAAACTCTGACAGAAAACGCAGAAAATACCGGCTTCGGCGCATCTGTTTATGGGCAGGAGGGGCCGAACCAGCTGTCGGGGCGCCTCCAGTGCAGAGGAGATTTGTCTCCCGCCGACTGCCAGGCCTGCTCAGCTGAGGCAGTGAACGTCGTCCGCCGTGACTGCCCAAACGCCATTGGCGCTCGTGTTCAGCTGGATCGTTGCTTCCTTCGCTACGAGAATTATAGCTTTCTCTCTGATTTAGACACTAACCTCTGGTACGATCTCGTCAATGTCAATGAGAATATGGACACCCACTTTAATACTGCTGTTAGGGATGTGTTGGCCATGGGGTCGTCTGTTGTTGTTTCTTCGAATGTGAGCATCTATGGCATGGAGATGTGCTGGCGGGACATGTCCACGAAAGACTGCGCGGCCTGCCTTTCCAAGGGATATGAGGAGGTCTTCAGCTTGTCTACCCAAACAGTGGGTGCTCAGGTTTTCATGGGCAGCTGCACTCTGCGCTATGAAATCTATCCCTTCGCCCAGCACTCTTAGACTCGTTATTCAGATTAATTGAGATGGAGCAGGTTCAGACTGCTATGAATTAAAAAATTGCAAGCATTTAATCATATTAAGGAACTGTAGATTGAGTTTGGTTCTATAATAGATTATTTTATGTTCTGTGATTTTTTGTATTGTCATATATGATAATCTATATTTCATCATTGGCACCCAATTTTGCACCGTGATCATATCTCATGTATGCCATCTTCCTTTTGTGTGACAATTATATGCTTTGATTGCAAAAAGGAAATCTAATTGCAAATTTGGTTTATAAATTTGTTGGATGTGTGATTGATATTCAATGTTTAGAAATGGAAATAAATTGATAATTTGCAAATATTTCTTACCTTTAATCTGTTGGAGTAAATAGTTTTCATTGTTTACTACTTACTTAAGTTTACTTAGGTAACCTCATTAATGAGATAGCTAGATATTGTTGAGTTCTATAACTCATTTTGAAGATATTATTGAATTCTATTATAACTTTACTGAACAAGTTGAGATACTTGTCTCAACCATATCCTTTCTTTCTATCTGCTCTTGTCTATTTGAGCAGAGCTTGTTGTATGTTTATACACATCTCATTAGATACAGTTTCTAGTGTTAATTACCTTTCTATTATGAAGGATGTCTGTACACTTGGTTCTGGGTATATAATGACCTATCCTAACATGATATCAGAGCAAGTAGTATATCAGCTCCTTCTAAAGTCCTTGAGAGTTTTTTTTCATCTTTTTTAGTTTGAGGTCCTACAGATTGTAGCAACTTTACGATCTGTAGTAGTTTTGCTAAAAATGTCGTGTTAGTCAGACCTGGTGGATATTTTCTCAGACATAAATTATTTGTTGTTTGAGCTATATAATTGGTCATAGGCACCTCCTATTTGTCTTTCTAAGATCTGCATAGTGTCCATCATAGCCCATTGCAACTTCTCAACTTACAGGTGGTCATTTTTGTCTTTTGTATGGATATCTTTTTACAGATTGCATTTGTCTTGGATCAAGTTGTTGGCAGCCTACTATCGACCGTTTAAATGATGGCACCAACATTAAATATTTGTAGCTGTCTTGCATATCTATATTAGGGGGCCGATAGAACGCCATAGATCTGTTGCAGTCTTCGCCAGATTGGCGCTTGGCAAGCACTCTTTATGCTCGTTTGAGGTGGCTATGTAGACAACCGCCACTGTGGAAAGCAAGAAAAGGCGAAGAGGAACACAAAGTAGCCGGCCTGAAAAAGAAGCAGCTTCATTCATTCTTATGACAAGGCGTTGATGGCATGATCTGCAATATCCTGATGGCCACACATTGTTTCTGGCTGTCCCTGCAGATGTTCTGAGCCTCTCTCACGATGCCCCTTCCCGCCAGGTCAGACTCCATTGATTAGCGTGCAAGGTTTTTGTTACCAACAAATCGAACATGGTATCAGACTCCATTCTTTTCTGTGAATGTCGCTAATAGAAAATAGCCGATTAACGCCTTCCTGATTTGCTGATTATACTGATAATTTGGCATCACTCTTGCTGTGAGAAATGGTCGCATTAGTCGCTTTTCTTGGGTGCTCGCAAATGTTAGTCGTTTTTCTTCAAATAGATCGAGCATACTGAGTGTTTGACTTATCAGTCGGGCTCGAAATATCACTAAGCAAATGGATGTGTTGTGTTCAAGCCGTCCAATTTCCATTTAGTGGAGGCCGGCAGTGGAGGTGTGGGCTGGGAGTTATTGCATGTACGCAACTACTTTTAGGTTCACCCATGCGTAGGACTTCGAGATGCGCTCATTCTCTTTGGCATGGGCTAAGCTCCACGTAAAATACATCAAGACTTAAAAAAGGTCAAATTTTATTTTTTTCAAATTCGCGAAAACATATTGATTTTTTTTCAAGTTTTTTATGATTTTCGACTATAAAATATGCAAATCATGAAGAACGGATGCATAAAATTTAGCGAAAAATCTGTTAGGTTTTCTGGTTTTTGAAATTTGGTCAATGGTACATTTTGTAGGGAGCTTAGCTTCGTCCTCTTTCTCTTTAAGTGGAAGTTACTTATTGCAGAGATTAATGGTCACGCTTGGTGGGCCCGAGCATCATTCTTTGTATGGTGACTAGCACGATTCTTCACCTTATTGTGATGACATTTTACTTCCGATCTTGCTTTCTGACAAGTATACCAGTCTTGGTTTTTCGCTGGCTTTTTAATTTGGAGGTTCCCGTTTTCTTTATGGGAACAATTGGCGACTTAAATAGTTGCCGATCTTGGCTGGTGTAATCTATGGTGATGTATATATCTGATTGGAACTCGCATTGATATTTCTTGGATCAATGGTTTCTTATCACCTTTTTCTTTTGCTGACACAAGCTTCATGTTTGCATTGCGTGGTAGATCCCAGATATTTATTTTCCTATAGGGCTCGCATCCATTTGGCTCATGGATTTGATTTGATGGGTCTCTTCTTTACAAGCTCGAGGTGTACTATTTCCCATGGCGTGAATGCTAAGGTCTTAGAATTTATTCCATATTGTAGTAGGTAAGACATTTGTTTTCTTTATCTATGATGGCCCTCACTATGTCCACCTATGTGTGGATTTGCATAATGTTTTGTAATGATTTTCTTTTGCTTTTGATGGTTCCTGGTGGTTATGGGGTGGCACACAGAGCCACCATCAGAGTCAACTACCCGATCAACTCTTCTTGGGCATTCTCCGTTTGGAAAGGGTGTTTTTTCTAAAATACTGAGCTAATGGTCCCCTAGAGGACCGAACCCATGCCCCTGGGTACATAAGAGAGGTGGGTCATTTTTTGGACCCCTTTCAACCCTAATATGCGATATTTTGTTCTTTGTCATAACTTGGACATCCAGAGTCCATTCTGACAGCTGATGTATCATTGCAAAGGTGGTTTCATGCACTTGATTTGTGCAAGCTTTTAAGTTTTTTGTTCTTATGAATCATGTAAGCATCATTTATAAGCACTTATTGTTGTAGACATCTTAGATCCAGTGTCATCTCTTTTGGGGATTTTACACACATGATATGCCATTTAATTTCTACTTGCACTGAATTTAAAGTGCCATGGGGGGTTGTGTAGAGCCTTTGTTTTCCAATCACTTCTTTGTCAAAGTGAGAATTCCTCTGCGACAACAGAAAAATAACTGATATTCTTGCCTCATGCGCATGTGTCTAGTTTAACCACACACCCTTTTCTCAGTTACAGATACACTTTTGGTCCCTTATACATAGGATCATGACACATAATTTTATTGAATCTATGACTGTATCACTATTAGAAAGAGAAACAAGAAGATCAACAGAATGAGTCATGTGATGTGAAGCACCTGAATCAAGAATCCAATCAGAACTTGCAGATGATGAACCCTTAGTCGAGAAGGCTTGTCCTTTGCCCAAGGAAGAAAAATTAGGCACTGGAATGTTGTGCCTCTTCACAGATTCTTCTAATGGTGTGAGCCTCTGAGAGTATGGTGTGTCATTCTTCTTGGGTTTCCCTCAAAAGGAATAATTCTTATGTTTCTCCTTATAGATAGAAGAAGAATCGTTTGGGTTAGGAGGAGGAGAATGAGAAGGAGGTTTAGGCTTCTCATCATTATTCACCTTAGGCTTATAGAGAGGTCTCTAGGGAGACTTGCCTCCTAAATATGAATATGTCAGTAGCTTCTTCTTATACTTACCCTTTCCCTTAGGAGATTGAGCGATCAAGGCATGACTCTTTGGAAGAGCATCCATTTGCATAAACTTGGCTTGCTCCCTAGTTAATCTACCACAAAATTCCTCAAATAAGGGCATCTTATGACCTTCTCCCATAGCATCCATAATAGAATAGAAAGTAGAGGTAAACACTTGGAAAGGACCTCTAAGCTTAGACGAGATAAAAAAAATACACTCCTTATCTTGTTTTGCATGACCACAACCTTTCAACAGAGACATAATTGATTTGAACCATGCAATGAAATCTTGAATAGAGGAAAATGCATATGGGGAAAGAGAAGTGAGATTGGCTCCTAGCAACAAGAATTTGAATTGGTTGACTTTACCATACAACCCTGCAAGCTTATCCCATACTTCTTATGGTGTTTTACACTCAGCAACGTGAAACAATAGATTATCTAATGCATGAAGGCCAATGAGTCATTTTTCCTCATCCATTTTGTTTCTATGAACAAACTGCACAAATGCTCTGGAAAATTCAGGTTGGTTAGGTTCCAATAGCTACTAGAGACCTCAAGATTGCAACAATTACATCATTTTGAGCTTCCATGTGTGATAGTTGTGTTAGGTGAGAATATCAATCCTAGGGTTTGACATGTTGTACAAGGGTACACAAAGGATGATACGCAAGACACCCCTGAGAACATAAATAATATGATTGTACAATTGCAAAACAATAATTTTTCCAATAGGCAACTTAAACAACTTGCAACTCAAAGTTGCATGAAATGGATTTTTTTTAGAAAATACCTTTATCACAACGTAGTTAGTTGTAGCATCTTTTCCATTGATATGTTGGGTGGATTCTAATTTCCCCATAAAACCACAAAGGCTCTACTTTGTATACAGACCACAAAGGAACCAACATCCAATAGAATTTTGTAAGAAACACAAGACCAAGTCACAAGCACTCGAGCATGACCATTACATCAAAGTGACTTGTATTAAAGGTAAAGGTGATTAAAGAGGAACAAATCAAAGTGAAAAATATGGAAAATGACCCACATTAGCTTCCTTCCCATGTCACAACCAACGACCTATGCTACAGCTCATAATTTTGCATGCTTGCAACATAAGTTCAAATTGTCAATGCCAACCACTAATGCCTCCCATGTAAGACCATCAAGAATTGAATAAGCATGAGTTAAAGAATTTCCAACTATCATAAAGTGTTAGCACAAGCTATTATTATGACCTCTAATAACGGTAACACCACATTTGACTATGAGTAAATGGATAGAAAAAGAGTAGTTTGTCTTTCAATAAATTATGCATTAACCTCAGGCCACAAAGCCACAACTAAACTTTGGAATGCCTCTCCATTAAATAGGCCAATGACTAGATAGTATTAGTATGAACAAGCACTAAGAGGGGGGTGAATCAGTATAAACAAATACATAAGAAACTTCATCAGTGATCTAACATAGCTAATCAACAACTTCCAACTAATGAAACATGCAACTAATAATATCAAATAGAATTAAACAACATCATGCATCCACAAAAGAATCACATATGACACATAGAGTTTTCACATGGAAACCCTTGTTAGAGGGGAAAAAAACATGGTGGGGATGACTAATGACATTAAATTTTTCCATTAGTATACTTAAAAGGAAAAACATGATAAAGGTCATTGGTATAAGCATATCTGGCGGACAACAAGCATACCCGACAGGACAAAATGTCTAACATGAAAAAGCTAAGTATAGAATTCACCAACGACAAGCATAACTGACGATACAATTTTTGAGAACATCGCCGACGGAGTAGAAAAGGCATACCCGATGAACAGTTCAAGTAAGGAACACCGACGGAGAAGAAAACTGACAGACTGATAGAGCAGCCCAACTATCAGAACTGATAGTCAGTTACAAAACCTGCAAAAAGTGGATCTAACTTTACATGTCAGATAAAGCAATGTAATTCTATTTATAGAGTTTTTATTTGTTTTAAATCTTAACTTGAGGGTCAAGCAAGCATATTGTAAATGTTTTTAAAGCATCCTAATGGATCTAAAACATATCTAACTAAAGATCAAGGTCAAAGTTGTAAACCTTGGATCTAGAGTTAATTTGAAAAGCGTGAATCAAGAATAGAGCTAGAAACTAGTATAAATAGATGTTACATCATTTGTAATACGAGAGACTTGTAATCATTTAAAAAATGATAGTAGCTATGGAGAGCATCTAAGCAGAAGAAGAGAATTCATGCAAAGTTCAAAAATATATCATAGCAGTTATCAAGAACACAGGAAGGCTATCGATGAGCAGAGACAAGGTATTACTCAATCACTCAAGGTGATTACATACATACATTGTAAGCTATACAGGATCTGTTATCAGCAATTAGAGATTGCATTCACTATCAGATCAACATTTATATTGTAGTTGCATTTTAACAAGTGCATCACAATAGAAATCCTTTTGTAGAAGGTGGACTTAACAGTTCTTTCATAAATCTCTTAACAGAGTACACACCTAATGGTGTTTCTAAAGCTTCAAATGAAGTAGATCCTAACAGGTCTCCACTCTAATAATCCTAAAAGGGTAGATCATAAGAAGTGATAAATTGTAAGCCTTTATCGGCTCCCTTCTTATCTACAGATAGTGAAGTTTTGTGGGTAGACATCCCCACCCCAATTTTTACTTCCCAATAAGAGTTTTCTATGATATCATATCATGTGTGATGTATTATTTGTTTTCATGAATGTTTCTTGAATGTTTATACATGTAAAGAACTTATATTATGATTACACATACATAAGCAAAGATGAACAGATAGATAGGTATATACAAATCTGATGACACAAAGGTTAATGGGTCAATCACATAAAAATTTTTAGAGGTATTGATTCACCCCTCCCCTCTCAGTACATTATTCCAATAATTCCAACAATTGGTATCAGAGCTAAGTCTCTTTCTTGAAAATCTTAAAGACTTAAGAGAAAAGATTCACACAATGGAAAAGTATAGACTGGACAAGACTATTGAGAATGAGGAATTGCAAATTCAGATTTACTATGAGGAGTATAAAGAGGCAAGAGTAAGCATGAAAAAGTTGCTTGATGAAAGAAAGATCATGGCAACTAGGATTAATGACAAAGATTATCAAGAATAGGAGATCCTAGATTACTTTAACTATGCTGAATCATCAACAAGTAAATCTTCAGACACATCAGTAGAAGATATCACAAGTCTACAAGAATTCAATCTACATCTGACAGAGAAAATAAAAATGTTGTAAATCGGTCAAGAAACTCAGATGGTAAAAATGATTGATGTCATGAATGATTCAAGAAAAGCTGAATCAGAGCTAGAATATTGGCTATTGATTATAAGAGGAAAATAACAAAAAAGGTACAAGAAAAAGAATCAGAGATTCAAAGACTTACGGAGCATCACCATGAGATTACCAACTAGATTATTCTTATGAGTGAAGAAGCAAACATATTACATATTGAACTCATTGAAAGAATACAAATCATCGGTGAGCTAAGGGAATAAAATGAGAAACTAAAGCATGAAGTCAGAATTCAGAATCAGCACAATGAATTGATCAAGAAAGCTGAAGATAGCAATAAAAGAATGGATGATTTCCTTGATGATCAGAGAAGAGTCAACAACTACACAGGAATAGGTTACACCGACAATGGAGAGTCATCTAATCAATCAAATCAAAAGAATGTATAGGTATCTCCAAGAACCAAGAAGCTGTCATGCAATCACTATGGAAAACCAGGCCACACCTCAAATGTTTGCAGAAAAAAATGAAAGGAATTCCTCAATCACAATCTACTTTCATTGGTAATTGTTATAAATGTCACAAGCAAGGACACAAGGCATATGAATGCAGATCCAAGGTGACAAATCCAAAGAAGGAAACCTATATGGACAAGTATTGTCCTACTTGCAAAATGAATGGACATACATATCAGGAATGATGGAAAAAGAATAAGAAGGCATGGACACCAAAAGAACCTGATAATGGCTACAAACCAACAAGAAAATATAACTCATATGTTTGGGACTATAACACTTAGGTAAATTACACAACATGTGGAAGGTATGGTCATATATCTGCTAACTGTATGAGAAAATGGACTAGAAAACCAAGAGGATGGTTCAATCCTGGAATGGCATGTTTACATTGTCGTAAGGTTGGACATGTAATAAAATATTGCAAAGACCGACTGACAGAAACAAGTATTTATCCCAATGGAAATACCATTGATGACATTAAGAAGATGAGAAACAAGATGTGGGTAAAAGCCACAAATACTGAAGGTGCTGGAACAAGCAATGCAAATGATGATGCCCCATCCAATGGATCTGGTGGCATCACCATTTCCAACTAAATTGCACAAGTAAGTATGGAACTGCATTATGAAAAGTTATATTATGCATCAGTTCTATTTGCATATTGATCATATAGAAAAATAAACATTATTAAAGATTCACTATGTTGTCACTTGTAAATATTATTGAAAAACAACCATCGGTTATTGAGTACAAATATGCATTGGTTAATACACACAAAAAAGTTAACACTACTTACCGGAATGCATCGGTCATTACACAAAAGCCAAGTGGCTAAGTGTAAACCGACAGACATCGGTGATCCTTGAGCCGATGAAAGTTGTCTTCGCCACTTTACCGACAATCATTGGTGAAGTCATCAAAGCTACTAGCAACCTTGATACTTTATGCCTACACCGAAGACATTATTTATGCCTCAACCGATGAACTCAGTCTTTGTATACCGATGAGTTGGTGAGCATTAATGACAACTTAGGTCACAAAAGTTATAAAAGTTTGACGAATGAACTGATTTCGCACCCACAATTTTTAAAGCAACCAAGAGTGCCAAGCAGAGTGATTTAAGAGAAAAATTGAAGAGTGACCTCATAAATATTCTAAACACCACTCAGAGGATTCACGGCCAATCATAGAGATTTAGTAAGTACCTGCATTCATTGACCGCAATGTTTAATTTATGAAAAACCCTAAATTTCTTAAACACGATGGCATCTACTTCAAGAGTTGTAAAGTTGAAAGAAGATAAGAAGAAAACTATCAAGCTTGTGAGTAGAGGCACTTGTGTTGAACCAAAATACAAGCTACACCCAGAAATTGCATCACAACCTGATGATTCCAGAGCATTCTCTATAATTCCACCTAGGTTTTTACTGGTAGAAGACATAAGGTCCTATATACACTGTAAGATCTCAGAATTGGGAGATCTAGACCTAAATAATGCCTACAGGGCACTATGTGATGAAGTTGGAAACCTAAAAGAAGACCACAAGCATCTGGAAGTGAAAGGACTCACGAATGCATTAAAATTTCCCAGAGTTTTCAAAACAAAATGGATAAAGATAGTTCTCAGCAGAATGCATAAGCAGACTTTATGGCTTAATAAGCCAAAATGAATAACAAAGGATGTTATTCATGCAGTTAATGGATATCCTACAACTGAAAAAACACAAGATCAAAAGCACCCATCTCTGAAGGAAGTAAAAAAGCTATCTGGTGCAAAATCAGACAAAAGAGCTCTCAAGGTTAACACTATCATTGACAAAGAACTCATGTTTGGTGCATGTGTGGTAGGATTCAAAATCTTCCAGGAAAGCAGAATGAATAGCATAGCAAGCACTGCTATGAGCACAACATACAAAATCATCAAACAAGGAAAGAAGATGGATCTTGCAGAGATCCTATTGAATCAACTTGAGGAGAACATGAACACCATAAGATCTTCAAGAGAAAACACTTGTAAGTTTTGTTCCCTCATTATGTGTATATTCTTTTACTTTGTAGAATACTTTCCTTCCATAGGCAAAGCAGTATGGGATACAAGCAGGCTTGTAACCATACAAATATGTGAGCATATAGAGTCACTAGGAACAAACTTTGATGATATAATGAATTAGTATTTCAAAAGCAGTAAGGAAATGTTGCAAGCTAGAACAAGGATACCTAAAATTTTGATAGAAGAACACAAAGAGGACATATGTTTTATGGTAGATACTGATTTCACTTATATCCAAGTAGTAGTACCTAGGAAGTCCTGGATTTCACATTTAGAGTATGAGATCAAATCAGGACAAGCCAATGAGTGCATCAAGGCACTATTGAATGAACCAATTGACAAAAAGAAGGCAAGATTTGGCACCTATGAGGAAGCCAAACAAAACATAAAGACAGATCTTGTTGTCAAGAAGATTGTAAACAAGAAGGACAAGATGGTTAAAAACTTAACTAAGAAATTTGTAGTTACAAAAGAAGGTGAAGAGGAAATAGAGTGTAAGGAGGAACAAGCCAAAGGACAGTCACCTATCGATGAAGAAGGAGAAAATAATGACTCAGAAGGTACACAGACAGATTCTCCACCTCCTCCTACACCCAAGAAAGAAAGAACAACAACCGCTTCAAGAAAAAGAATCTAGACTGCAAAAGAGTCAACTCCTTCACCATTACAGAATTGAAGAGTGAGGATATACTAGAGAAAACCAGCTCCTCCAAAAGAAAAATAGACAAAAAGGAGGAAGATGACTAGAACTAGAGAGGATCTAGAAGACTCAACTATGGATGAAGCTGATGTAGAAATACAAAAGGAAAAAGAACCTTTGGTCCCTACAACAATTGATAAAATATGCAAGAATATTTCAGAATCACACTCTATTTCTGATCCTAATATTAGGAAATGGTTAAAATTTAGTACAGAGGATAAAAATAAGATTGAAGAAGCAATAATTGCTAAAATGTGCAAACATCATTATGTTCCACTACAATTCTTAGAATATGACGTTCCCAAAGAACTATCAGAGAGATTGTCAGCCAGATGGACTTTTGCACTACATCAGGAAAAGGAAATAAGAGAAAGAATACTTGTTACTCTTAGGCCTCTAGATACAAACAAGGAAGAAATTACTGAGATGATGAAGAAGTTTGAAAAAGAATTCTCACCAAAAATGAGAGCATATGAATTTCTCAAGGGGAAGCTAATTGATCTTGATCAAAATAGCATTAAGAAGTGGTGCAAGATACTCAAAAATCCCACTAGGGAAGCTAGCCCAAAGAAGGAACAAATCATCATTAAAGATGTACAAGATGACACATCTGTGGAATTGGATGGAGAAGAGAGTGATCCAGCAGGCCCCAAAAATATTGACATTGTAGATGAAGTATGGCCAGACACTACTCTTGACAACACTCAAAGTGAGGAAAGTCAAAATCCACCAAGTCCACTTCATATTGACTTGAGCAGAAAAGAAGTTACCAAAGAAGATTTGACAATAAAAGGTAATATAACTGATGATATAAATGATGAATCATGGTTAGATAACATTGTCAATGACATTACAGGAAAAGACCCTGTAGAAGAAGTGCAAAAAGATTAAGATATCAATGTTGCATAGGGCAATACTGACGGACATGATTCAACTACTAACATTGAAGAAGTCAATACACCGACAAACATGAAAATATTAATCGATGCTATTGATATTGAATCGAGTTAGGATAAAACATCTAAGAAAGATGCTAATATACCCAAGGACATGGGTAACGATGAAAATACAGATGCATCAAATATTCAAAAGGATACAGATACAACAATGAAAGATGCAACCGATGATGACATGTAACTGATTGAATGTTTGATAATGGTAAGTTGAAGATGATGCAAAACATTAAATCAGTTAATGGTTTGTATTGTCATTGATGTCAACTTGATATCATCTGTATGGTCATACAAATAATGCCAAAGAATTTAGAGAATCAATAGAACAATGATTATGCTTTGAACAATGCATAAAAGTCAAGTATTCACTAAGTGACAGACTACATCGACAGAGTGCACACCATCGGTAAAGACAGAGATAAAGTCACAGCGATGCCCGACGAGCAGAAGATAGTGTTTCCTGATGAAGTAGAATCACAGGATGCCCAACGAGCTAAAAATAGAGTTGCCCAATGAGAAAGATCCAATGATACCCAATGGACAGAGATCCTGAAGCTAATTGAAGTTACACCGATGAAACTGGCAGTTGTCACCGGCGACGAACTGCAGAATTGACCGACAGAACAGAGAGATCAGAAAATGAAAAAATATCTAGCTAGAAGAGCTTAAGGATAGACTTAACTGATTGTTTTATTTGTTTTATTAAACCATAGTTAAGTAATTGATTTATATAGTTGGCAAGAAGATAACTACGAGATAAATCAGGAGTTAAAGCCGTAAATCAAATTGGCTGGATTGTTTTTCACGCCAAGAATCAAGAATCAAGGAAAATCATTTCTATATAAGAGACAAGCATAATTCATTTTCTGTATGCACTTAGATACACGGGGGATTGAATTGAAAGAAGATGCTAAAGAAAAACTAGTGAAGGATAAACTTCATACAGTCCTGATTAATCAAGCTAAGGGAGAGCTAAAGAATTCTACAGACACCGATGAACAGTGAAGCACAACATCACAGAGCAGAAAGTGTGAAGCACAAAGGAATTGATTTGATACATTGATCAGAGAAGTATTGTACGTAAATAGATCTGAATATCTGCAATTCAAAGTTGCATTAGAAATAGGTCATTATGTTTTAGCTTAACCATTGAAGTATTAAGTCTCTTAACAGAGCAGGACTTAACCGTCTTCTATAATTGAGGTATATTCTAACAGATTACCAAAAAGGTTGATTCATGATAGTAGCTGTGGTCTTACCTAAAGCCTATTGATAGTCTAAGAAGGAGCCTGATTCAAGGATGGTACTAATATTAGCATAAAGCCTATTGACAGTCTAAAGACTGATTCAATGATGGTAGCATAGATGCCAGATACTAAGTGACAACCTATGTATAAAAATACTCTAAAAAGGTCGCACTTAACCATGTATTTTTAACCTTTAATAGGGTTGGTTCCTAACAAGGCTCACTTCAGAAGAGTGAAACTTTGGGGTATCGGTCCTAGTGGTTTTTTCCCTTAATAGGGTTTCCACGTTAAAATCTATGTGTTATGTGTGTATGGTTTATTACTTTATTGTTTTATATTTTACATATGCATTTCTGGATTGATTGGTATACTCTGCATATTTACTGAGTATCGGTAAATAATTTTTACTACTTATCGGTAATCAAGGAGAATAAGGATAGACAAGGTAAACCGATAGACAGTAAATTATTTCAAGTATTTCAAGGCATACATCTTGTAGGGACTTAATAATCTGAGGTGTATTAATTGGTGGATTAAAGTTTAAAGGATAAATTTTTGAGGTCACTGATTCACCCCCCTCTCAGTTATTACTAATAATTGGTATTAGAGCTTGTGTGCTTAGAAGGAAGGTTTCAAGACCTAAGTAAAGATCATAAGATGAACAGATGAGATGTGCCCAAGTTGAACAAAGACAACTTTGCTTCATGGCAAAGCAGAATAAAACTTCACTTATTAGGTATTGGCAATGATATTACTCAATACTTAGATACTAAATATGTGTTTCCTACAGGACCATTGACAGTAGATCAATTGAGAGTAAAGTATGAACACAATTGCATGGTTATAGAGCTTTCTGCCTCACTCTTTGATGCTGAATTTGAGGATGTCAAAGATTGCAAAAATATAAAGACAATGTGGGATAAGCTAAAACTTGTACATGGAGGTGATACAAATGTTCTGAGAGCCAAGGCAGAAAGCCTTAGAGGAAAGTTTGATGATCTCAGAATGAAAGAAGGTGAAAACATCACTCAGTACAACACAATAATAAAAGAAGTAGTCAATGCTATACGAGGCATTAGAGGTACACTTGAAGAGGAGACAGTGGTAAGTAAAATCTTAAGAACCTTATTGCCTGTATATGCTATTAGAGTCTCTGCTATTCAAGAAATAAGAGCAGTAGAAAATAACACAGTCACTCTTGATAGCCTAATTGGTAGATTAATTTCATTTGAGATGAATAATTTTGATAATAGTGTTCTACAAAGTTTAGAGTATGCATTTAAGTCTTCTATGAGAATAAACAAATCTAGTCAGAGACACTCATCTAGAAGAGACAGCAAAAGAGAAAGTGAAGAAGAAGATTTAGATGAAATAGAAGCACTCATGGAAAGAAGAATGCAAAGAGGAAAAGGTAAATACAAAGGCAATTTACCACTTGTATGTTTCAATTGTAAAGAGATTGGACGCTTTTCTGCAAGATGTCCTAACAAAAGAAAAGATGACAGAAGTGATAACAGATCTTTTGAGAAGAAATCTGACAGAGGTGATAGCAAATATTACAGAGGTTACCAACGATTAGAAAGAAATGATACCTGAGATTACAAGGATAAAGGAAAGAAGGCTAGCTATCTAGCTGCTTGCAAAGATGAAGATACTGACATCGAACCAGATGATGATATCGAGATAGTTTTTGTAGCTATGAAGGATGATTCAGATGAAGATGAAAGGTATGAAGAAACTACACTCATATCTAAGATTAGTAAGGATGATATCTAGATTATAGATAGTAGCTACACTCACCATATGACCGGTGACAAAGAAAATTTTAATACTTTTGAATACTATAAAGGTGGTACAGTAAGAATGGGAAATGATACACCTTGTCAAATTGAAGGTAAAGGAACAGTAATGCTGAA
>MU227777.1:112173-135102 GCA_018584345.1 Thuja plicata
CCCAAGGATACATTTGAGTACCTGAGAAAAAGACTAGGGGTCAAACCCATGTCTACCAGTCAGTAAAAGGACTGAAGGCTGCATCAGCCATATATTATCATAATATCATTCATGATTGATGCAAGAAAAAATTAAACTTCAAAGCTACATCTATACACAGAAAGGTATATATCAGAACCAAGCACCAGAACATATTGTTGTATTGATGATGGATAAGGAAAATTCAAGGAATATATTATGGATAGGAGAAATTATTTGACAAAATGAAAGATATTTGACAAATATTTGTTTGGCATTGTTGTCAAAGGGAGATAATGTATCCATATTATCACTAGAAACAATTCATTATCAGATTACTCCAAATAGGGAGAGATCATATCCATAGGGAGAGTATTTGTATAAAAGTTGCAAATAAAAGACAATGACATCAAGAAGCAGAAAAGTTAAAAGAGAGAAATTGACACAAATAGAGGTCACAACACATCAGAAAAAAAAAGAAACAAAGAAAGCTGCAAGAATCAAATTTAAGCTAACACAGAGCTTACCGGGGGCCAGACATTTTTATCAGTAATCAAAACAAACTGTTTGGTAATTTGATGAATCTCAACAATTGTATTTCATATTGTATTAGAAATAGTATAGTGTGATAATATAGTATGTTTCCATCAATGCCAAAGGGAGAGATTGATGACAGGTAACTGATTGAATGTTTTATAATGTTAAGTTGAAGATGATGCAAAACATTAAATTAGTTAATGGTTTGAATTGTCATTGATGTCAACTTGATATCATCTATATGGTCATAAAAATAATGCCAAAGAATTCAGAGAATCAATGGAACAATGATTATGCTTTCAGCAATGTATAAAAGTCAAGTATTCACTAAGTGACAGACTACACCCACGAAGTGCACACCATCGGTAAAGACAGAGATAAAGTCACAGTGATACCCAACAAGCAGAAGACAGTGTTGCCCGACGAAGCAGAATCACAGGATGCCCAACAAGCTAAAAATAGAGTTGCACGATGAGCAAGATCCAATGATACCTGACGGATGGAGATTTTGAAGCTAACTGAAGTTACACTGACGGAACTGACAGTTGTCACCGACGATGAACTGCATAATTGACCGAAAGAATAAAGGGATCAGAAAATGACAAAATATATAGCTGGCAGAGCTTAAGGATAGACTTAACTAATTGTTTTATTTGTTTTATTCAACCATAGTTAAGAAATTGATTTATATAGTTGGCAAGAAGATAACTACAAGATAAATCAGGAGTTAAAGCTGTAAATCAATTTGGTTGGATTTTTTTTCACGCCAAGAATAAAGAATCAAGAATCAAGGAAAATAATGTCTATATAAGAGACAAGAATAATTCATTTTCTGTATGCACTCAGATACACGGGGGAGTGAATTGAAAGAAGATGCTGAAGAGAAACTGGCGAAGGATAAACTTTATATATTCCTGATCAATCAAGCTAAGGGAGAGCTAAAGAATTCTGCAGAGACCGACGAACAGTAAAGCACAACATCACAAAGAAGAAAGTGTGACTCAAAAAGGAATTGATTTGATACATTGATCAGAGAGGTATTATACGTAAATAGATCTGAATATCTACAATTCAAAGTTGCATTAGAAATAGGTCATTGTGTTTCAGTTTAACCATTGAAGCATTAAGTCTCTTAGTAGAATAGGACTTAACCATCTTTTGTAATTGAGGTATATCCTAACAGATTACCAAAAAGGTTGATTTAGGATAGTAGCAGCGGTCTTACCTAAAGCCTATTGACAGTCTAAGAATGAGGCTGATTCAAGGATGGTAGTAAGATTAGCATAAAGCCTATTGACAGTCTAAAGACTGATTCAAGGATGGTGGCATAGATGCCAGATACTAAGTGAAAACCTATGTATAAAAATCCTCTAACAAGGTCATACTTAACTATGTGTTTGTAACCTTTAACAGGGTTGGCTCCTATCAGGGCTCACTTTAGAAGAGTGAAAATTTGGGGTACCGGTCCCAGTGGTTTTTTCCCTTAATAGGGTTTCCACATTAAAATCCATGTGTTATGTGTGTATGGTTGATTACTTTATTGTTTTACATTTCACATATGCATTTCTAGATTGATTGGTATACTCTGCATATTTAATGAGTATCGGTAAATGAGTTTTACTACTTATCGGTAATCAAGGAGAATAAGGACAGACAAGGTAAACTGACAGACAGTAAATTATTTCAAGTATTTCAAGGCATACATCTTGTAGGGACTTAATAATTTTAGGTGTATTAATTGGTGGATTAAAGTTTAAAGGATAAATTTTTGAGGCCACTGATTCACCCCCCCTCTTAGTTATTACTAACAATCGACACTCAGCAGGGAGTGTCTACTAGAAAAGACAAAGGAGAAGATAAAAAAACACATGAAACATTAAGAAAGGATGAAGAGAAAGAAAAGAGTGAAAAAGTCAAATAGGATGAAAGTATGAAAGAAAAAGAAGATAAATCTATTGATACACCCAAGCCAAATGAGGAGACGTCTTCACAAAACCAGCTGATGGACTCAGAATAGAAACAACAAGATGCTTCATCTTCTCAACTCTCACGTACCAAATCAATCCAATCTCAAGGTCTACAAATAGTAGTACATCAATCTGCCTCCCAACCAAAGAAGAAAAAGAAGAAGGTATTAAAGAAAGATATCTTGGTTGTCACACTTGATGAGGTAATAGAAATACCCAAGTGGGATGTATCTACTTTAGATACTGAATCACTTCAAAAGTTTGGAGTAATGTGTCAGAGAAAGGCAATACAAGAGAAAATGAAAAAGGCACATAGGGAAGCCCAGACACTTGAACAGGCAAGGGATATTCTACAACAAATTGTTCCAGATGTCAAACTTGAAGATAGCATATCATTTATGGAACAAATAATAGTTCTTATTGACACCATCACAAATCAAAATGTAGATGTAGAGAAGGCAATGGAAGAACAGACAAAGATGAAGTATCAACACAAACTAGTTGAGAAGATCAGCCAAGATGTGGCAGAGAACAAGGTAAAGTTATCTGAACTAGCAAGAGAATTAGAACCTATGATTGTTGAAGCTGTTACCTTAGTTCAAAAATTATGCACATTATAAAATTTCACTAAAGAAAATAGTGAAAAGCTATCACAATTAGATTCAGATCTAATAGCTAGTGCACTGAGTTTAACCTCTAATGCAAACACTATAAATTTGCATCATGAAAAGATTACAGAGGTAAACAAATTGAGACAAGAAATATGGGATGCAGAGACTCAATTTAGAAATGAGGTTACAGAGCTTCAAGCTCACATTTTGCCAAACCTCACCACTCTGCAACAACATATTACAGATGCAAGAAATCTAATCACAACCCCAGAGATGTCTGTGGTAGACAACATATATGACATGCATGTGAGGATATCACTTGAGCATTTGGCTCTTGAGAATTTAAAGGAGAAATGGGAAAAAATGATGGAGGAAATCAAAGCCTCACACTCTCACATTTTTGGAAATATGTAAGTACCTTTGCCCTCATTATCAAAAAAGGAGGAATGTATACATATGTACAATATACTTTAGTAAGAAAAAGGAGGAATGTATACATATGTACAAAATACTATATGAGGATATGTATAATGTATGTACAAAAAAGATAGACATGTACATAAACTTACACTTACCGGCATATGGATAGGGGGAGTCATTTCATGACTAAGGAAGAAGTATACACATGTGTACATACTAATGCACCAAGTATGTTGCACATATCAGTTTTTGATACTAATGTCAAAGGGGGAGATTGATGACATTATGTTTTTCCATTAGTATACTTAATAGGAGAAACATGATAAAGGTCATCGATATAAGCAGAATTGGCGGACAACAAGCATACCCGACAGGACAAAATGTCTAACGTGAAAATGCTAAGTATAGAATTTACCGACAACAAGCATAACTACCGATACAGTTTTTGAGAACATCACCAACGGAGCAGAAAAGGCATACCCGATGAATAGTTCAAGTAAGGAACACTGACGGAGAAGAAAACTGATAGGCTGATAGAGTAGCCCGACCATCAGAACTGATAGTTAGTTACAGAACCGGCAAAAAGTGGATCTAACTTTACACGTCAGATAAAGCACTGTAATTCTATTTATAGAGTTTTTATTTTTTTTAAATATTAACTTGAGGGTCAAGAAAGTATATTGTAAATGTTTTTAAAGCATCCTAATGGATCTAAAACATATCTAACTAAAGATCAAGGTCAAAGTTGTAAACCTTAGATCTAGAGTTAATTTGAAAAGCATGAATCAAGAATAGAGCTAGAAACTAGTATAAATAGATGAGCCATCATTTTTAATACAAGAGACTTATAATCATTTGAAAAATGATAGTAGCTATGGAGAGAATCTATGCAGAAGAAGAGAATTCATGCATATTTTAGAAACAGATCACATCAGTTATCAAGAACACAGGAAGGCTACCGACGAGCAGAGACAAGGTATTACTCAATCACTCAAGGTGATTACATACATACATTGTAAGCTATACAGGATCTGTTATCAAAAATTAGAGATTGCATTCACTATCAGATCAACATTTATATTGTAGTTGCATTCTAACAAGTGCATCACAACAGAAATCCTTTTGTAGAAGGTGGACTTAACAGTTCTATGATAAATCTCTTAACAGAGTGCACACCTAACGGTGTTTCTAAAGCTTCAAACAAAGTATATCCTAATAGGTCTCCACTCTAATACTCTTAACAAGGTAGATCATCAGAAGTGATCAATTGTAAGCCTTTATCAACTCCCTTCTTATCTGCAGATAGTGAAGTTTTGTGGGTAGACATCCCCACCACATTTTTTACTTCCTAATAGGAGTTTTCTATGATATCATATCATGTGTTATGTGTTATTTGTTTTCATGAATGTTTATACATGTAAAGAACTTATATTATGATTACACATACATAAGCAAAGATGAATAGATAGATAGGTATATACAAATCTGATGACACAAAGGTTAATGGGCCAATCACATAAAAAGTTTTAGAGGTACCGATTCACCCCTCCCCTCTTAGTACATCATTCCAATAATTTTAATAGATGACACCCAAAATCCACCTTACTGTAGTAAAAATGTTTTCCCTGTTAGGAGCTACAATACCCTTTCTAGGGTTCACCCTATTAAAAGTGACTAGTGCCTTGTTAGAAGTACCAAAAGATTCATTGGATTCTACCTTACAAGAGGATTTCAACCTTCAATACATAAGTTACCCTATTAAAGGATTTACAATAAAGAGCTTTTAAGATCTACCCGGTTAAGGGATTTAAATTGTTGTAACTATTAGGAAAGCAATAGTAATAATGATCTGTAGAATGACACTGATTGCCTATCAGATTTTTTATTCTCCTTTTCTCTCAGATGCTACACTGATCTCTATTTCTTCAATATTTGATCACTGTACATCAAAATACGATCGCATTCCTAAATCACATGACTTAGCTCTCCTTATATAATGTGTTCTTAAGTGGTTTAAGACCTAAAAACTTTCCATCCAAGTCTGAAAAAAATAAATATCAACCTAATCAAAATCAATGTCAATCATACCTTACATGTTTTTTCCAAACTAAATATACACTTTTATAAAGGATAGCCGAGCTCAGATCCACCATCTTAACTAATTCATCATGAAATTTTGATTTTTGACCCAATAGGTACACTATCTTCCACACAAAAAACATAATTCAATCCAAACATTGAATTAGCTGTCACAATTATAACCATGACTTCCTCATGCCATATGAATGTCTCCTCTAAGATTGCATCATTTCATTTTCTCTGTAACTCGACCGCTATCAATTTAAATTACTGAAATTATTCTTCCTATACTCCTCCTATACACCGATCAACACAATTAACTATATCTACCTTTGTCGATCATGTACAGATATTATTAGTCGCTCCATTCATATGAACTTAACATGTTTCTATCAATGAAAACCAATTATGTATCTACAAATTATTTATCTTCATATCATCTCCAATAACTACCATAATGCCAACAATCTCCCCGTTTGGCATTGATATAAAAACTGTGCATAATCAACTTTGTATAAGCTCAAAATTCTTCCATGCATTACTTTGTAATTATTGAGATTCATACATACATATATACTTTGAATTATTCAAATCATAATCCCCCTTACACTATGCATGGTCTCACATATATCTCCCCCTTTTTGTCAACAATGACAAAGGATTACAAGTACATACCAAAATTAAATTATGTCAAAGACATCCTTGAAGAGTGTCTTTGCCAAATTCAATCAATTTTCCCACGAATATTTTAAGCACTCCATAGCTAGAATTTGTCCATGTATAACTAGTTCTAACTCTTCCATATCATTCAAAGTAATCACCTCTGGTAGACTTAGTATTGCTTTTTCATCACTCATATTCTATTGCGTAAGATCTATGTTGGGAGCTAGGTAGGTCTGCAAGTCTATAAGTGATATAATTATTTTATCTTTCTCTGCTTGCAAGTGCTTCATATTGAATGAAATAATTTTGACCTTAGCACTGTATGCTGAAATTGAAATAGTTAGGGGATCAAACTTTGTAACCAAATCATTAATCTCATATTGAGCTTCCTCTCTCATCTTCTCTAGATTCTTTGTAAAAGATGTAAACATGGACACTTTTACAAGTAACTATCCTACCTCCTATAGAATATCCTTTTCTTTCTTTACTGGAACCATGAGTGACTCTTTTTCTACTGATATAATCTCTTTCAAATTTTTAGTTCATTTCTTATCATACTCTTTCATTTCCAGCTTCATAGGTGCATTCTCCAAGTTAGGTACTTGATCAGAAACTACTTTGACCAAAAAATCTAGATGATCGATAGGTTTATCTTGTTTATCATATTGCACATTAGGTACTAGATTATTGATTATGTTCCTTTCTCCTTTTAGTACACTGACCTTCTTCCTCTTTCCCTTTAATCTGTCTCTTTGTGATTTCTCTCTAAGCTTCTCTGACATCTTCATCAGCTCCTTAGGACTCACTTTAGTAATGCCAATAGTTGCATGAATTTCTTCATCTTCAGTTTCACCTTCCTCTTCTTCCTCATAAGTAGTAGGATTTTTAGTTTTTATCTTCTTATGCGTGATAGCTTCACCGATTAAGTCTAAATTCCTCTTCACTAATAGTATATCTTCGTCAATATTTTTCTCTTCACTTTTCTGTACTGTTACTTCATCTCCAGTTCATTCACTTGGTACATCCATTTGAGTTTGAGTATTAATATTATGTATCTAGCTAGGTATGTCAGAGATAAAATTATCTATGAAATCATTTATCTCTTCAGCTTTAGACTCTTAATATTTTTCCTTCTCTTCTACCAATTTTTCCTTGGTTCGTGTCTCCGATTTCAATAAATTTTCCATAACTCCATTGTCTCATCTCTTACCAATTGTGTTTCTTTAATGAGAATCCTTATTACTATGTTTCTTGTTTTGAATTATCCTCTCTTTTTTTCAACCATTACCTTCACATCCACAGTCAATATTTTAGGTTGCAATAGTCCAAGTTCTTGTTCCATCAGTACTCTATCAACCTTGAAATATTCTCTCCATCTCTTGTCAACTGCCTTAAATAGTTCCTTCAATATTTCCTTGTATAGCTCACTAGGTGTTTTGAAAAAAGTATGTATACTCTATACAGCTGCATCTTCTATCTTCTCCTTGTCTTTAGTGACACATGTGTCAAAATACTTCACCACATTTATAATTCTTCCATTCTCCTTAACATCTTAAATTATGAGCTATCAACTAGAATAAATTCAACAAATTTTACATATTTCATAGTAGGTTTGCCTACTATATAGGAATTCTTCCCACTATATGTTAGTTCTTCTTGTTCCTTATCAGATTCAGTTTCAACTTCTTCTACCTCAACTTTATCCTTACTTTCCTTCTTACCTTTTGACTCTTTGTAGCCATATGTCTTCTCTTTCTTCATTCTATAAGTTTTCTGAATTGTCACAACTGACTTCTTCTATGGCCTAGTCATAGTAGGAGTAGTAGATTGTGTTTTTTTTAATGTTGAACTCCTAGTGAATCTCTGAGGTGTGACTTCTTCAACTGAATTTTCTATTTTGTTGTCCCTAGCAGTAGCAGATGTTCCTGCCTTCTCACTTTCCCTTTTTTTCCTAATGTTAGTCATCACCTCTTGTATTATGCTACTCATTTTGGCTAGTCTATCAATTTGTTTCCTTACTTTTCTCTGGATTATTGGTGCCTTTAGCTCACTATGAATTTTCAAGGATGACTCCTCAAATGTTCCAAATCTAAGTGTAGATGTATCAACAGGTTTAGAAAAAAGTACATTAGCATGTAAAGTAACTAAGTTACCTTCAACTTCATAACCCATAGCTAGTACCGAAGAAGTTATAGGTTGCACTGCCTACAACATACATGTATCTATATCTACTAGAAAGAAAATATCATTATTACCCAAAATTACAACATACAGAAGAATGAAGACAAATAAGAAAAGATTGCATATTTAGGGGTCTAATTAACACTATCCTTCAGGTATTATTGATTAAAATTTCATTATTGAATTCATTATTGTACTCTAAGTGTTGATCACATTTCAAAATGTCAAATTCATAACTAGTCATTACATTGTGCATTTAAACTGAATGTAGTATATAAGCGTCCTTTCATATTTCATATTTCATGTCAATCCAAAGAGTACATTTACAGAATAGAAAGCATGATAGAAGTATGGAGTAAGGGTCCCATGCATTGCCTTGTTGTATGTTGGTTTTCATCTAGTTTTCTATCAGGTCTTAGGTCTCCAAGTCTAGTTCTTCATCTTCACTAGGTCTTTAGGGTTTCACCTGCATCATGAGAGAGAAAATGGTGTTAGATCCAGCTAGATCTAAGCAATGCATGAAACACAAACAACATACAATCAATTCTTCCAATGCTGCATATCTACCTGATCAATTCAATATAATAAGGAAATGTGCATCCACACTCAGTGAAAGATAGTATTAAAGGGACTTGTTCTAAACATGAAACCTTTTACTATTAATGATCATTTTGATGTATGTTGTTCTTATTTACAAAACTAGATATCTGAATGAAAGAGACTTGGTATTTCTATCTGAGAAACCTTTTTTAGAATTAGATCAACATGTTAGTTCAACCAACACAAACAAACCAACCAACATTCATGAATGAGTGCCATCTCATATGACACTCACACACAAACATTAATTGGCTCATTTTTTTTGCTAGCCTAACATGTTGATTGGTGATATGTGTGCAATAGGTGAACAAGTAACTATAATGCATATAACAAAAGAAATGCAGTGAGTGTCATGAGCCCGTGCTTGAACTTCACATAAGGCATTACACACAAGCAGGTTGTATGCATCATAAGGGGTTACAGTTCATGTTCATGTAGGGGAAAAGATGCAGATGCATAAAAAGATTCAATGTTGCTGTAGGAGACACATGGGAAATGAAGGTTCCTAGGAAGGAATATGTAGAATAGAAGGATAAAATGTTCACTATCATCATGCAAGGAGAAGTGGAAGTGATGCTGTTAAAGTAAGTATGCAGATGAAGAAAAGACATGAATTGAAGTTATTTGAGATCAATTATGGAAAATGCATGCCTAGTGATCAATCATGTTTCATTAGTTTCATGTTATGAAGTGTTGCTATCTATGCTTACAAAATAGTAGGGTTTGCAAAGAATGAGGATACATAACAAAATTGACAAGCTGCATATGAGCTATTCATAAAGAAAAGTGAGCAAGAATTAAAGCAATAGTATGTTTATGTGCTTTCATGGAGTGAGCATTCATAGAAAATAACTATATTGTGAGAAAGAAAAATAGGGTGTATTCATCAGCTAAAGAACTCAATGATGCTGTGGTGATGCATGACTTCAAGAGAGTACAGTATCCATGCCCTTAATGTAAATTTCAAAATGATGATTCTATGATGGGTAATAGAGAAAGTAGAGCTTATTTTGGTGTATTGAAATGCAATGTTCATAATGCATACAGGGTATACAGTCTTTCTTATTGGATATGCATGGTTAAATAAGGTTCATGTTATGAGTATTTCCCATGGGAGTCATGAGCCTGTGCTCGAACCCCATGGGTTGTATCTGATATGTAATTGAATAACAGTGTGCTTTTTTTACACTAAGAGGAACTACATTCTCAGAGTGTTTGAACATGTAATATTTTCATTTTGATAAAAAGATGCTCATGGTTTCACCAGTGATAGAGAATGTTGTTTTTATAACATTATAATCATGCTGGAGAAGAAAAATTTATGTTTTTATCAGATAATGAAGATAAAGCTCGGTGTTGACAGAGAGAGACATGTTTTGTGCTTATGACAGTATTGTTGTGCTTGGAAAACATTAAATGGAGTTCAGTCATGTACAAAAAAATAGCCATGGAAGAAGCCCGAATTCATCTTGCAAACAAAAATACCGACAAGCTTGCACATGTTAGTTTACTTATAGATCTACAACAATAGCCATGTGGGTATCCCTATTTTGCTTCTATTCATCTAAAAATAGTGAGCAATATTAATGAAGGAGACAACAACAGACAAAGCAACATACAAGAAAATATTGAAGATAAATGACAGTTCATGCTACAATGAAGGAATTGATACAAGGAATAAGCAAAAACCCTAATTTGTTGCTAGAAAGATGTAAATGTTTTAAAGAGCCCAAAAAGATGGAGTTACTAAAACCTGAGTTCTTAAATAAAATACAAAAGATCACAACTTGATTACAATGGGATGCATTTATGTCATGTAGAAGCCGTAGAGAGCATGAGGGTAACTTATTTGGAGGAGAAATGCCAAGAAGGCCAAGGTCAAGATCCAGTGGAGATCCCAAGTGTCGCGGGTAGAGACCAGTAAAATCCTGAGCTCTGTATGTTTCAACTGTAAAAGCCACGGTCAAAGACTCCCACTTTCCCAAGTTTCATTCATGGTGTGCTATAAGCTAGGAATGAGTCTGAAGCTATGGCTGAAATATGCCAAGTTTCGAGACCAAGTTCAAAGGGTAACTCCACATCTTTCAACCATAGCTTAGACCTAGTCCAAGCTTATAGTGGTTAACTAAAAAACCATTAACTCCAGGCCAAGTTCAACACATGCATCCAGCACCATATGTTATGGCATTAAAACATCAAGAGCTCGAGCTCTTCAAGCTATTTCCCATGTGTTTCCATGCAATGAAAGCCATGAGTGTCGACTCACTGTTTACAGAGCCTGAGTTCTATTACTATAGTTCAAGCAAATAAAACCCCAAACTCCAGTATCTTCAAAGAGAAAATCCATAGAAGGCACCATATGTTATGGCATGCAGTGCTCAAACTCACGATTTACCATAGAGCCCAAGAAGCCCGAGCTTCTCAACATAGTCAAAGTACAGATACAACGCCATTGATTATGGTGTCCAAACTTTAGATTCAACCAAGCATGCCAACGCCAGAGAAAACCCTAAGTGTTATGCAAACAAGTTGAATAAACATTATGCAATGTGTTTTACCCATTTTTTGAGTCCACTGCCAAAGTGAGTTAATGCATTTTTAGTTCACAGTGCCTTGACATTCCCCAAGTAGTGCCATGATAGTACTTCTGTGCCACGAAGACAATAGTCTATCTTTTAAATAGGTATGGTCATGTCATCAATGAGCTGTGATCGAGCATGGAGTTGGAGTTAGCTTAACCTAGCTAAACTATTGCGTCGGGTTGTTTTGGGAGTTAGGGTGTTTAAATGATGTTGTCAGCTTGTGGAGTTAGGGTTCCATACTATGGTGTTGGGTTATGAGTTTGGGTTTAAATTCATTTGGAGTTATGCATTTTTGATGGTTTTTGCTATATATTGTAATAAGGTTGGTATATATGTAAAAAGGATGAAGTCTTTTATACACCAACTTTAGGGGCCATTTTTAGGGCTAGATTTAGGACTTGATTTAGGGAACTTATTAAGCCTTAGATTTGATGATTTACTACTTTGGAGGAATTTTTGGAGGGAGAAGTGATTTTAAAAAATGGGCCATATGGGCTATATAGCTGGCCTTTTACTTCATGTTTGGCGGTTGCAGATTTTGGAGAAAGGGCTAAAAGTGAGCATATTGTTCCTTGATGCCTTGGAGATATTATTTGTAACCTATTTGTCAAAATTTGAGAGGATAATAAAGCAGATGATCTATTTCCACATATATCTTTTGAGTTGTGAGTTCAAATCTTAGTTTTCATCTTTCTTTATAGTGTTTATTCATTTTAGTAGCTAGGAGAAGTGAATGTTTTACTATTCCTCCTCTATGTGAAAAAAATTCAAACCTTATGAAGAATATGTATGTTTGTTGATAGATTAAGCTATTTGTGGTCTATACCCTAGTAGATAAGTCTTTAACCTATATGTTGATCAGAGATTCAAAGTATCAAGCATAGGTATATGAGTTAGGGTCACTGCATTTTTTTCCAATCAAAGTTTGATTTCATTTTGGTGTATCACCTCACTTTCCCTTCTAGTTTTCTAAAGTTTACTTTTCCCTTTTCCCACTAAGTTTTCAATCAGGAAGGTGATATTCTATATCAAATAGGAACCGACCTAGAATCCAGAGACTTCTTCTTAATCAGAGTCTACCCATAGCTCAAGAAGGTTTCCATTGTTAGGATGGAATACTGTCAAAGCCCCAATGCTTGAGTTGGGGTGGTAATTCTAAACCTCAACAATCATCCTTGTACTTTTAAACTATATTGTTTTGGATTCTCTCTCTTAATTGCATTTTGACTTAAAAATATTTAAAGTATCCCCACTTGATAGTATTGAAATTATCTCCTAATTTCTTAACATTGCTTAATTTGCATAACTAATGGTTGATCTTTTATCATGTAATAGGACCTATTCCTAGAAATTGATTCTATAGATAGAAAAACATACATACCATGATTGAACCATACTTGAATGATTGCTTCTTATATTTCATGATCTTCTCCATGTTCACAAATAATTGACTCCTTAGCATCTCACATAATTTATACTTTGCAACCTCTTTTACCATTTGGTATACATAGCATGAATTTCTCCACCACCTGTACACTGTTCAAATAAATAGACTAATATACACCATATCCAACCACAATTGAATCAAATCGCACTTCTTTGACTTCAATATATTTGATAGTCATTTCTCGGTGACATTGTTTAGATTTGGTCAAGTGAGTAACCAAATTAGCAGCAATAGTTTGCAGAGTTGGTGCCTCACCGGTCACATAGAATCCAATAACATGATTCATTAATTTCTTTATGATCTTGTGAGGTTTTTCCAACCAAATAAACTGATTGTGGACTCTTCTCAACACATACCTTATCCACTCTGGATGAGAATTATCAGGGATCTCGACCATATAAGTAAAACCTTTATGCATAAATGCATATGCTCATCCTTCACCTTTACATCACCACTCAGAGTAAGGAATTTGTTATAGATTTCATTAGATCTAAGTTCTTCCAGCTTGTAGTGTATGAACAAATGAATGTGTTTAGTTAGCAATACACCATAGGGTATCGATGATAGGGCACCCATAGGATCATTCTCATTAGCCTTCAACAGATGTAGCTTGAATACAGGTATTGGCTCACCCAAAACCTTGATCATCACGGGAGTATCCATAATGACAAAAAATATCTCTTAGAAGTAACACTCCTGTAGAATCTTCACTCAATACACAATGACTTCCAATTTTATCGATAGGTGCTCTTCGACAGCCGATACAATTACTACTCGAAATCTCAAGTTACACATAAGAAACACTCACAATCACTTAAGAATGTACACATACTCTCCATTAAACTCAAAAGAATGTAAAGTAATAGAAGAGTTTACTTTTCCATCTATATATCGTTGAGAATGTATTTATTGATTTCAACAGTCAAATGGTGCTTTTCACCGATCATAATGGTTATAAAAAAATAAATATTTTATGCATGCACAAAACCACATATAGCACTTTTATCTTCCCTAAAATAATTAAATCAAAAATAGGTGCATCATAATATTCATATGAATCTTACCACTCATTCACTAATAGGAGTTCTTTAGGATTTTTCCTTTTTGTTCTCCCCGTAAGTCATATCAGACTTAGTTCACCGATGGATTCTCCACACTTCCTAAATCGGTGGAGTTCTCAGACAACTCAGAAGATTTCAATTCACTATTCTTCACCCATGTCTTCTTCATTTTACTTCTGTCTTCCTCAGAATAAAAAATTATCTTACCTTTATCACTTGCATATTTTTTCACTAGTTGGCCTCTAGTATACTTTCTTGCTCTACATGATCTAGCAAAATGACTAACTTTATTACAAACATAACAAGCCATTCCTGTTTGATTCCATGGTCTAGCATTGCATATATCTGACCTTAATCTCCAATTCAAGGCCACATGTCCATTATTGTGACAGATAGAACATGTAACATTTGACCGGTTACCCTGATTATTAGGTCTCTGACTGTTGTAATCATATGACCATTGAATGTTGATTCTTGCCCTGCACTCATTAGCTTTATGTCCAAACTTGTTGCAGTAATAAAAAGTTCCTTGGAATGCATTAAAGATATAGAATAGTATTTATGATCTGTACCATAGGAATTATTTGATCTAGCACTAGGACCTCTAGGTCTAACATTATGACCAATAGGTTTAAACCAGCATACATTAGCAATATGACCTTCCTTATGACAATTAAAACATGACGGTTTATACCTTTTCTTACCAATGTTATTGTTCACATTGGGTGTTATTTTTTCACTTGAATTGATGTCCTTAGTGATAGATGATTCACCAATTTCAAAGTTTGAAAAACCTAGACCTTGTTTCTCTCTATTCTTCCTCTACAAGTAGCAAGTTATTCATCAACTTTAGTAGGACTCTTATTGAATTTCTCCAATAGATTATTTGCAGTTTTAAGCTCTTCTTTAAGATTATCATTATCTTTCCTAATCCCCCATTCTCTCTTGAGATGTCAGTATTTTCTTCATTTTGTGTCATGTAAGTATTCATTCAATACAACAACTTCTTGCTCCAATTAGAATAGTTGCTCCAACTTTTCATTTAGGGTTTCATCTTTAGCCTTTAGGGCATCTTCAGCACTTTTAATTGCATCTTTAGCAGTTATTCTTCCTTAAAGATCTTCACACATCCTAATAAACAGACTTTCTATCATATCTGCAATTGCTTCCTCACATTCTTCAACCACACTTTCTTCAGATAGTTTCTCAATATAATCTTATATTTCCACGAGTTTCTTAGTGAGTTTTCTTCATTTTGCAAGGGAGTGCTGGTGCAGTGGAACCAACGCCCCCTTCAAATTTCATATTATTTAAAGCTATGGGTCATTTGTTAAGTCATGCGACCATGCCTAGAAAGGATAAATTTATTAATTTGCTTTGTAATGATTCAAAAAAGACATTATGTGACATGTGTAACCGAAACCCAGAATGGAATATGAAGAGCCATGGGTAGGTGAATGGTTTGTAACCGTCAAGAGTTGTCTTTAAATAGAGATTATGGTAATCAAACAAAATATCCTAGGGAGAATTTGTTACGGGTGAACAGAGGAGAAAAGATTATAAGAGAATCCAAATGGCTCTTTGGCGGCAGCCAGAGAGCCATTCATTTGTAATTATAGATATTTGAATTAATGGAGTTATTGTTATCCATAATCTATTTTGAGTCATCTTATCATTGTTAATGTTAATGTTAATGTTCTTATGTAATCGGGTTTGGTTATTTGGAATTATTTACACAAATCAAGTTTACAGATTTCTGTTGAATTGGTATTTAGATGATCTTGGTTTTGTGTTATCTTCGAAGGAAGATTCAATGGTTATGTTGTTTATGATTCAGGTTTATTGATAGTCCCAAATTGGGGAAGTTTGAATAAAGTATTGGTAGTCTAGTTATGTCTCAGGTTCTTGAGTTTTAATAAGCAATAATAAAGATTATGCTTTGCTTATGTGTCGGTTATGTGGCAGCCCGATTTGGGATAGAAAGAAATGGTTTCGGGTGACTGTGCATGGAGTCAAAATCAAGAACGGTTTCCAAAAGCTGTTACACCTTCTCGTGATTTTGAGTCACGCTATGGAAGCAAGAAGTTAGCGGGGGTAGTGTAGTTGCGTGGAAGCCGAGAGTCTATGTTTAGATAGTCTCTTTCAGAAGAGACCCACGAGAGAGGAATTTCAAGTTACAGAACTCTTTGTATTGAGAACGGCCAAGTGGTATCATGTATCACTCCTAAAATAACCACCAATATCATCATATTTTAGACCATGGGTGACTCGGCCTTTGGAAATAGAAAAAGGTGGCGGCTATATGGCAAGCTCAGTTTTCATAGTGAGGAAAGGGGGTGAGCGTAGTATATATACATTCATGTCGATAGAACCACTAAGGTGGTGGAATGCACTTAGATATCCGAGCGGTGATAGAAGAAGGAACGTCATGTGGCTAGTGATGAGATGAATCAATGATTTAGTATGGAATATGAGATATAGTTAATGTTGTTATATTTAGTGATTATTTTTATCAAAATATCAAAAGGTTGTGAGCCTCAAATGAATGTTTATAGAGGAAGAACACTCAATATAAGATTTGAAGGGATGCTTCGATCTGCTAATTTGAGAAAGATTATAAAGGATATGCAGATTTGAAGATCACTATCAATTTCCTCTGCGTCAGATTGGTATCAGAGCTCAGAAGATTCTGAGTGTGTAGATGGGATCTACACCAGGCAGTCTTGTGATTATTTTAGATTCTTGTTATGAGGTTCTGGTTGTAGATTGGTGCCAATTCATTCAGCTGTAGTGGGTGGACAGGAATGTCTACCAAAGGCCATGGGAGATGGTGTTGTGTGTCGCCAATAGACTTGGGAGAGAGGTATGAGGGACTCCCAGGTAAGGGACAAAGGCTGTGATGCACCATGGAGGAGTGGATTGTGGAATGGGAAGCACCATTGAGGTAGCAGTATAAACTCCATTGATAGGAGTCCGAGTTGAAGGAAAGTGAGAACACAAAGGGGGTGTTGATGTAGTGATGAAGACAAGGAGGCCAAAGAGTCATTTGCAGTCTCACCAAAGCATTTCCATGAGACATGGAAAATTTTAAAACTCAGGAGTATGGTGCAGTGGCACCACCCCCCCTTCAAATTTCATATTACTTAAAGCTATGGGTCATTTGTTAAGTCATGCGACCATGCCTAGAAAGGATAAATTTGTTAATTTGCTTTGTAATGATTCAGAAAAGACATAATGTGACATGTGAAACCGAAACCCCAAATGGAATACGAAGAGCCATGGGTAAGTGAATGGTTTGTAACCATCGAGAGTTGTCTTTAAATAGACATTATGGTAATCGAACAAAATATCCTAGGGAGAATTGGTTACGGGTGAATAAAGGAGAAAAAATTATAAGAGAATCCAAATGGCTCTCTAGCGACAGCCAGAGAGCCATTCATTTGTAATAAAAGACATTTGAATTATTAGAGTTATTGTTATCCATAAGTTGTTTTGAGTCATCTTTTCATTGTTAGTGTTAATGTTCTTAAGCAATCGGGTTTGGTTATTTGGAATTGTTTATGCAAATTGAGTTTACAAATTTATGTTGAATTGGTATTTAGATGATCTCGATTTTGTTTTATCTTTGAAGGAAGATTCAATGGTTATGTTGTTTATGATTTGGGTTTATTAACAGTCCCAAATCGGGGAAGTTTGAATAAAGTATTGGCAGTCTGGCTATGTCTCATGTTCTTGAGTTTTAATGAGCAATAATAAATATTATGCTTTGCTTATGTGTCAGTTATGTGGCACCCCAATTTGGGATAGCAAGAAATGGTTTCGGGTGACTGTGGATGAGTCAAAATCTAGAACGGTTTCCAAAATCCTTTACACCTTCTCATGAATTCAAGTCATGCCATGTAAGCGGGAAGTTGGCGGAGGTAGTGTAGCCACGTGGAAGCCAAGCGTCTATGTTTAGATAGTCTCTTTTGGAAGAGACCTACGAGAGAGGGAGTTCAAGTTGTAGAACTCTTTGTATTGAGAACGACCGAGTGGTATCACTTATCACTCCTACAACGACCACCAAGATCATCGTATTTCAGGCTATGGGTGACTCAGCCTTTGGAAATAGAAAAAGGTGGTGGTTATATGGCAAGCTCAGTTTTCACAGTGAGGAAAGGTGGCAAGCGTAGTATATATATGTTCATGTTGACAGAACCACTAAGGTGGTGGAATGTACTTAGATACCCGAGCAATGATAGAAGAAGGAATATCATGTGGCTAGTGATGAGATGAATCAGTGATTTAGTATGGAATATGAGATATATTTGATGTTTTTATATTTAGTGATTATTGTTATCAAAATATCAAAAGGTTGTGAGCCTTAAATGAATTTTTATAGAGGAAGAACGCTCAATATCAGATTTGAAGGGATGCTTTGATGCTAATTTGAGAAAGATTATAAAGGATATGTAGATTTGAAGATCACCATCGATTTCCTCTGCATCAGATTGGTATTAGAGCTCAGAAGATTCTGAGTGTGTAGATGGGATCTACACTAGGCAGTATTGTGATTATTTTAGATTCTTGTTATGAATTTTTGGTTGCAGATTGGTGCAACTTCATTCTGCCATAGTGGGTGGACATGAAGGTCTACCAAAGGCCATGGGAAATGGTCTCATGTGCCACCAATAGACTGGGGAGAGAGGCATGAGGGACTCCCAGGTGAGGGATAGAGGTTGTGATGAAGCATGGAGGAGTGGACTATGATATGGGAAACACCATTGATGAAGCAATATAGACTCCATTGATAGGAGTCTGAGTTGAAGGAAAGTGAGAATGTAGAGGAGGCATCGATGCTGTGATGAATACAAGGAGGCCAAAGATTCATTTGCAATATCACCAAAGCATTTCCATGGGACATGGAAAATTTTAAAAATTAGAAGTATGGTGCAGTGGCACCACCTCCCCCTTCAAATTTCATATTATTTAAAGCTATGGGTCATTTGTTAAGTCATGCGACCATGCCTAGAAAGGATGAATTTGTTAATTTTCTTTGTAATGATTCAGAAAAGATATAACGTGACATGTGTAACCGAAACCTCAAATGGAATATGAAGAGACATGGGTAGGTGAATGGTTTGTAACCATCGAGAGTTGTCTTTAAATAGACATTATGGTAATCGAAAAAAATATCCTAGGGAGAATTGGTTATGGGTGAATAGAGGAGAAAAGATTATAAGAGAATCCCCAGAGAGCCATTCATTTGTAATTAAAGACATTTGAATTATGTTGGGATTAATGGGAAGTAGTACTGAGAGGGGAGGGGTGAATGAGTATGTCTAAAACTTTTAACTCTTTTCACCATTCATCATTAGTCATCATTCATTAGTATATCACTGACCATTACTATTGTTCTTTCTTATGCATGTAGTATTAATTCATAATCTTTAATTGTTTGCAACATTCATGAAAGTAATAAACACATAACGCAAGATATGATATCGCAGAAAACTCCTGTTAGGAAGTAAAAACTGTGGTGGGGATGGCACCCACAAAAATTCACTATCTGTAGAATGGAAGGGAGTCGGTAAAGGCTTACAATTGACCACTTCTGATGATCTACCCTTTTAGGAGTATTAAAGTGGAGACTGGTTAAGATCTACTCTGTTAAGATCTTTAGCAACACTAATTTAAGTGTGCACTCGGTTAAGAGATTTACAATAGGAATGTTAAGTCCACCTTTCTTGAAAGGATTTCTTAAGTGTACTACACTTGTTAGAATGAGTACATATGATTGACTTGATTGTATGCAATCTACAATTGCTGATTTTAGATCCATTAAAGCTCTCATAACAATAACATCACCTTAAGTGACTGATTAATACCTTTCTCTGCTCATCAGTAGCCTGTGTTCTTGTTCTTAAAACTGATTTGATTCTTTTATGTCCTTCTGCATGAAATCTCTTGTCTAGTCTTTAGATGCTCTTCGTGGCTACAATCTTCATCGAACAACAACATGTTCACAATAGATTGAGCATCTATTTATACAAGTAATTGACCTATCTTAGAATCACACATTACAATGTTAACTCTTAGATCTAAGGTTTACAACTTGACCTTGATCTTTAGTTTGCATGTTTTAAATTAGTAAAACTAATTAAAAAAATAATAATTACATTTCTTCCTCTACACATAATGGATTTAAAAACAAATCAAGAAGCTATATATACAACTTCAGTGATTTATTTGACGTGGAAAGTTAGATCCACTTTTTGTGGGATGTAACTGACTGTCGATTCTTGGTCGTCGGGTTGAACTTAATGTCTGTTGGCATTCCTTTGTTGAACTGATCATCAGGTTCTCTTTATCTTTCGGGTTCCTCTCTTTTCTATTCCATCGGGTTTCACTATTGTTACTCGTTGGGTTCCTTTAACCTTTTTTTCATCAGGTAACACTAAATAGTGTTTATCAGGATGCTTTGAACTTGGCAGTATCGGGTAACCTTGGCATCGGGTAGTGTTGTTCCCTATTTGACGGTCTAATGTAAACTGATGGTGTAGATCATGTTTTTCCATGTGTATACTAATGGAAAAATATAATTCCTTCAATCTCCCCCTTTGAAATTAGTATCAAAAACTAATATGTGCATAATACTAAAGTATTTAGTATGTACACCATGTCTATATCCTTGTCATGATATGACTCCCCCTAACTGTATGCATCGGTATAATATAAGTATATATGTACATGTATACTTTCCTTTGCACTATACATTCCCTATTCTTTATTCTTTCAGTTGTTTGACTATACACATTATTTCCCCTTTTATACTAACTGAACTGTACATATCATTTCCCCCTTTATTTGATACTCATGAAAAAAATGTACAACTTATAAGATGTCAAAAATTGTGACAAAAATGTGTAACTTACAATGTGTCAAGAATATGGGAATGGGTCATTTTGATATCTTCAAGCAATTTCTCCCTTTTTTCTTTCAATAGTTCTAGTGCCATGTGCTCTAGCTCTAGCCTTGCATGCATATCATAAATGTTGTCTAGGACAGACATTTCTAGGGTGGAAATTAGTGTTTTTGCCTCTGTCACATGTTGTTGCAGTAGTGAAAGTGTCGGCAAGAGCTGAGCTTGAATCTCATTTACCTCATCTCTGTACTTCTTCTCTACAATCTGTATGTCCTGTCTCAATCTCCTAGCCTATTTGAGTTGCTCATAGTGCAATTTTATTGGCTCTTCACTATTTTTGAGACTTTGTGCACTTGTCTGAAGATCAACATCAGTTTGTGATATCTGGTCAGTATACTCCTGTGTGAGTTGATCAAGTGTGCATAGTTTCTTTATCAAAGTAATAGCTTCTGAGATGATTGGTTCAATTGTGCTCACCAATTCAGAAAGCTTTACCTTTTTCAATGCCACTTCCTGGCTTATCTTTTCTGCTAGCTTGAACTCATACTTCTGTTCAAGTCTTTCTTCCATAACCTTCTCAGCAACAATGTTCTGAGATGTGGTTGCCTTTGTGAGAACTACTAGTTGATCAAGCATTGGGGTTGTCTGATCAACATCTACATCCGGTACTATTTGTTGAAGAATACCTCTTGCTATTTCCAGTACCTTTGCCTCATTTGTGGCTTTCCGTAGTTTGTTTTGCATTGCTTTTCTCTCACAAAGTCTTGCATACTTGGTTAATTCAGTTGGATCCAATGTCCTTGGATCACAAACTGGAATCTCAATGATTTCATCTAGAGTTACTCGATTCTTATGCTTGTTCTTCTCCTTCTTTGAGACTTGTGGGGACACAGATGTATGAACTACCATTGGGTAAAAGCACAATAATCTATCACCTCTAAGGACATTTTGGGACACTCATATGCGTTAGACTCAGCCGAGTAGAACTCGGCCAAGTCTAACACGGTCGAGTCTGCATGGGTGCCACGTGGCGCTGAGTGGCGCCTACGTGGCTTGGAACTCTCGGCTGAGAGGTACTCGGCCAAGCTATACTCAGTCGAGTATACCAATCTTTTTAAAACCCCCAAAATAGCCCGCTAGCCCCTCATTTGCACTTTGAGGGGCTAAGATTCAGCATGTGGGGTGAAGGTGAAAACTCGACCGAGTATTAGGTAGGTCCCCTTTTTTTTTGTTTGTTTAAATGTTTTACTATATTTATGCATATGTATAAAATGACTTTTTTTTTATGTAGCATTATAATATAATTGTTTTTTTCTTCATTTTATAGAAATGAATTTTTTTAGGTTGAATATAATTGATGTTATTTCAAAACATTTAAATGCAAACCCAAACTTAAATGCAAACTCAAATTTTGAAACATAAACACAAACCAAAATTCAAAATTCTGAAACATAAACGCAAACCCAAATCCAAAATTATTAAACATAAACGCAAACCCAAATCCAAAATTCTGAAATATTTATATGTGTAAACTTTAAATTAGGTAAAATCATATAATTTAACCATAACATAAACTAAAAATATAACTATGTACCATTTGAGATTATGTAGGAAATTAATTTAAGATATATATGACTATATATATTTATTACTCGAGAACATGCCAAAAATCTTTGTCATAACTTGATCATTCTATCTACATTTTCATTACGTACTCAATTTTCAATATTAATACATAACAAAACCCTAGAAGTTTTACATACTAGGTTACATAAATCAATTTTTATATAAATTAAAATCTTAAAATCACTTAAAAGTTATGTACATACATGTGGAATCTTTTTTTGATACATATTCAA
>MU227777.1:143565-163861 GCA_018584345.1 Thuja plicata
GGATTGATCTCAACCACTCATTCCATCATCATTTCCTATATAATGGATCCTTCATAACCATTTGGAGGATCCAGGATTTCAAGTATACAAGCGCCATTACTCTGTCAGCATTCAGGCCATCCTGCGATCACACACACACTTTGCAATTATCAACATCTCGACGCTTCTCAAGTCATAGACGCTGCCCAGCCAATACTGAGCATCAATAACAGCGTTTCGGAAGGAGTAGAGAGAGACAATAGAAGCTTCAAGCTTCGAAGGGTTTGCATTCGTTTGTCTTACTTTTCGTTGTTTGTACATTTTATTGCTTATGTTTCGATTATTCGTTTAGTAGTTATTGCTTAATAGATTTGCATTCAATTGTGAACCTTGGCTACTAACCCCTGCCCTTGGAAAGCTGTGGGAAACCGGAGAGAGAGGCGTACAAGAGCATATGACCATTGTTGGGATATTCTATTACCCAGCTCTTTAGGTATTTGGTTGATGAATTTAGCTGGTACATATTTGAATTTTACCAATGCCCTGATGATTGCTTCTTGTATCTTATTTTAGTCTTCTTTTTTGAGTGTATCCCATTGTCTGATTTTCTTTTCAGTCATTATACCACGTGTAGCAATGATTTCAATAACCTCATCAATTGTTAGATTTCTATAATTCTTCTTCACTATATCAGGCTAATCCTCTTTGGAATCCTCTATGTCAGCTTTAGTTCTGACCATTCTTTTTCTCCTCTTTGTAGGTGTTGTCTTCACAGTTTGTTCCTATTTTGTTTGTTTTGCTGGTTGCTTCCTCTTATAGGTCCTTACTTGAACTTTCTTAAGAGGTGTGGTATCGGTCTTAGCAGTTTGACTCCTTTTCCTCTCCTTCTTTGTAGGAGGTGGAGGTGTGTTATGTGCTTGAATGTGACCTCTAAATTAGGCACAAACCCAAAATACTCCTTACTCAATCATTCAATTCACAAGGATAAACATGAATTGTTCATCTTGCAAATTTGATTGAAGAAACTTGTTGCCTCCTAATTAGTTGGGGATGTTGAATTTACTCTTAGAACAAGAGCCAACAACCTTGACCATTGCTAACATGGAGGATTTCTAAAGCATGAGAGATAAGAAAATTGCCATTAATCTATGAAAGAAAATGCATTTAATCTAGAAATGAAGTGCCATTAAACTAGAATTGAAATGCATATTAATCTAGAATTGCTTGAAACGATGATGAAATTAAGATGCTAAATATGTAAGCAAACTACATTAAGAATCAACATATTATTAATCCAAATAAAAATAATCTAATTATTCAAAATAAAGCTTAAAAGAATGATAACAATAAGGTAAAATCCAACTATAGTTTTGATGCTCTCCAATTCATCATCTCAAATGAAGAAAATGATGTCCAATATATAGAAAAGCCATGGAAAGAGGGTGAAGAGTTTCTTGAAAAGAAACGGTTGCCTCTTCATTTTCAGGAATGGAGATTGAGACAAAAAGTATGAATTATTTAATTAAAAAAATGGATTATTGCCAAATGAGTGACCTTTCATATAGAATTATGGAATTCTTTTTGAGGATAATCCATCCCAATAATTAAATAACGATTCAATTCCTTTTGATGTATATTAGCTAAAGGGGGTGGAATTAATTTAATTTAAAAGCACTTAGGTCTTTAGAATTAAATTAATTAATCATAGGAATTTTTAGCTAATAAACCTTGATAATTTAGGAATTAAATATAGTGTCAGATTTATGCAAATTTAGGTTTTCTGCATTTGAGACCAAGACAATTAAAATCAATTAGGAGGAGAATTTGTCTAGTATAATAGGACTTCGATGATGAGAATTTGAAGGAACACACCAAAATTCATTGGAATTATAAGGTGCCAATTTTGGGGTGTTACAAGGTGTATCAGATTCAGTCTCCTCAGAATCTGATTTCTATTCATCATGCCCTTCACCGATGGTAGCCTATTCATCGGTTCCCTCTAGTTGTTCTTGTTCCTCCTCAGTACCCGATATAATCTTTTTGAGATTCTTAACCATCTTATCCTTTTTATCGATAATTTTCTTGATTTCTAGGCCTCTTTTAATATTTGATTTGGCCTCTTCATAGGTTCCAAACCTTGGTTGTTTATTTTCAATAGGCTCATTTATCAATGCATCAATTGCATTTATGGCCTGATCTATGTTGATTTCATAATCCAATGGAGCTAACCAAGCTATCCTTGGTACAACTAATTTGATGTGGGTGAAATATATGTCCACCATAAAACATATCTCATCCCTATATTTTTCAACAAGTTGTTCAGGGATCCTTTTCCTTTCCATCATCTTTTCCTTGAATTCAAGGAAGTATGTAGTCATAAAAGATTCAAAATTATCTCCTAGTGACTTAATTAGTTCACTAATCTGTAATGTTACTGGTTTTGTAGTGTCCCATTTCACTTTTCCTATTGAAGGAGAGTACTCTTAAAAGTAGAAAAAGATACACATGATAAGTGATCCAAACTTACATGTGTTAGTCTTTGTGGACCTGATTGTGATCATGTTTTCATTAAAGTGTTTCAACAAGATCTCTCATAGATCCATCTGTATGCCATTTGTCACTATCTTGTAAGATGTGCTTACTAATGTTGCAGATATGTTGTTCAACTTTCTTGCTTGAAAGATCTTATAACCAATCACACATGCACCGAACCTCAGTTCTTCATTGGTGATGGTGTTTACTTTCACTCCTCTATTGTCCCATAAAAATTTTGTGAGTTTTGTGACTTCTGGCCTGGAGGGATGCTTGTGAGCCTTAGGATTGTCAGTTATTGGGTAACTATTGACAACATGAAGGACATCCTTGGTGATTTTTTTGGGTTGATCCAACCACAACTTCTAGTCATGCAATCTGCTAAGAACCAACCTAATCCTGTCAGTCTTGAAATCCCTCGAGAAATATAGGGCATTAGTTATCCTTTTAACCTCTAAGTGTTTGTGCTCTTCTTTCAGTTTACCTTCTACATCACAAAGCTTCTTATAAGCTTCGTCCATCTCTAGATCACCTATTTCGGCAATCTTGTAGTGAATATAAGACCTACTGTCTTCTATAAGGAAAACCCTAGGTGGAATATTAGAAAATGCACCAGTTT
Source organism: Thuja plicata (assembly GCA_018584345.1). Lineage (NCBI taxonomy): Eukaryota > Viridiplantae > Streptophyta > Pinopsida > Cupressales > Cupressaceae > Thuja > Thuja plicata. The sequence goes on from MU227777.1 coordinate 146,696, forward strand.
TATCATGCTGCAATGCAATCTCCGGGCACATCTAATATTTGGGTTCAACAAAGGTTTTATTCTTGATTAACCTGACCACATTCTTCTTATCACTCTTGATCTTTATGGTTCTCGATGTGGTTGCCATTGTTTTTCAAGTTTTTAGGGCTTTCTTGAAATTTAGGGCTTTCTTGAAAATAACAAAAGGGATCTTTCGGTGCCCTTGGTACTTACTTAGATCCATGATAATGGTGAATAATATATTTGTTGAGCACTTGGATCGTGTTGAGGTCGCTCTGTCAAATTCTCTTCAATCGCTCTATTTTCGCTCTACTTTCTCTTCAAATCACAGGTGTAAAATGAGATGCTCCTGTCATCTATTTATAGACTTTTTTCCCTAAGTCTTTTTCATAAATGCTCAATGAATCATCGGGACATTAAGACGGAATTCATCGGGAAGACTTTCAAAAATCATCATCGATGTTGACATGATGCTGAGGACAGCTGTTAACAATTTTTCTTTTACCAACGGATATCGGTATTCTATCATGACAACTTTATCATTTTGCTTCCTTACGGATGGGTGTCGGGTTACATTCTAACTTAACCATTTTATGTCTTGACCGACAAATTATGGTAAGTGTAAATAGCTCATCCATTGTGGTCATCGCTGATTTTTGGTATGTGTATACTGACGGGGTTGTTTTCTTAGAATTGAAACTAGTAACATAATATGCATCTTTATTATGTAGATTTTGACTTACTTGTTCAGCTCAAGTGGGGGTGGTGACATCACTGGATCCATTGGATGGGGTGTCATCATTTGCATTGCTTGGTCCAGCTTCATCATTGCTTGAAGCTTTTATCCACATTTTGTCTCTAGCCCTCTAAATATCTTCTGGTGTTTCCATTGGGATATGTGCTTTTCTCTATCATTCGGTCTTTGCAATCCTTTTTGAGATGACCAAATTTGTGATAGTGTAAGCATGCCATTTCAAGGTTTGATCAGCCTCTAGACCTTTTGGTCCATGCCCTCATGCAATTTGCAACAATGTGACCATATCTACCACATGCTGTACAGTTTGTCCAAGTATTGTAGTCCCATACATATTGATTACCGATTCTCTTTGGTTGATAGGGAGTTTCTTGACCTTTTGGCTTCCATGTTTGCCTTTTCTTTTTCTAGCTTTCAAGACTTGTGTGCCCATTCATCTTGCACGTAGGATAGTATTTTTCCATGCAGGTTTCCTTCTTTGGTTGTTCCACCTTAGACTTACATTCATATGCTTTGTGTCCTTTCTTGTTACATTTATAACATAATCCTATGAATGAAGATGTAGATTTAGGAATACCTTTCATTTTGCCTCAGCATACATTTGATGTGCGGCCTTGCTTTCCACAATGCTTGCATGTCAGGTTTCTTGGTCTTGGATTTTCATAGACATTCTTTGGATTAGCTTGATTTGATGATTCTCTATTTTCGGTAAATCCTAGACCATTGTGGTTGTTGACTCTTTGTTGTCCTTCAAGAAAATCATCCATTCTTTTATTTCTCTCTTCATCCTTTCTGATAACTTCATTATGTTGTTGCTGAATTCTAACCTCATGCTTTATTTTTTCATTTTCTTCTCTTAGTTCACCAATAGCCTGCACTGTTTCAATGAGTTCTATATTAATTCTGTTTGCTTCTTGACTCATTAGAATAATCTGATTTGTGATCTCATGGTGATGCTCAGCATGTCTTTGAATTTCTAACTCCTTTTCCTATAGCTTCTCTGTAATCTTCCTTCTGTCATCAATAGCAAGTGTTCTTTCTATTTCAGCTTGTCTAGCAGAACTCATCACATCAATCACTCTTACGATCTGGCTCTCTTGACGGATTTGCAGCATCTTTATTTTCTCTGTCAGATGTTGATTGATCTCCTTCAGATTTGTGATATTCTCTTCTGATGTACCTGATGTATTACTTGCATTGGATCCTAAAGATTCAAAGAAATCTAGAATCTCTTCTTCTTGATAATATTTTTCATTGCTCTGGGTTGCCATACCTTTCCTCTCATCCAGCAGCTCTCTCATCTTGATTCTAGCTTCTTTATACTATTCATAGAACATCTGTATCTCAAGCTTTTTATTCTCAATATTCTTATCAAGTTTGTACTTCTCCATTGTATGATCTTTTCTCTTAAGCCTTTAATCTTTTCCAAGAGAGACTTAGCTCTGATACCAATTGTTGGGATTAATGGGAAGTAGCATTGAGAGGGGAGGGGTGAATCAGTACCTCTAAATTTTTTTAACTCTTTTCACCATTCATCATTAGTAATAATTCATTATTGTATCACCGACCATTACTATTGTTCTTTCTTATGCATCTAGTATTAATTCATAATCTTTAATTGTTTGCAAAATTCATAGAAATATTCATGAAAGTAATAAATACATAACATAAGATATGATATCATAGAAAACTCATGTTAGGAAGTAAAAATTGCGGTGTGGATGACACCCACAAAACTTCACTATCTGCAGAATGGATGGGAGCCAGTAAAGGCTTACAATTGATCACTTCTGATGATGTACCCTGTTAGGAGTATTAAAGTGGAGACTGGTTAAGATCTACTCTGTTAAGAGATTTACCAACACTGATTTAAGTGTGCACTCGGTTAAGAGATTTACAATAGGACTATTAAGTCCACCTTTCTTGAAAGGATTTCTTAAGTGTACTACACTTGTTAGAATGAGTACATATGATTGACCTGACTATATGCAATCTAAAATTGCTGATTATAGATCTATTAAAGCTCTCATAACAATAATATCAAATTAAGTTCAACTGATTAATACCTTTCTCTGCTCGTCGATAGCCTGTGTTCTTGTTCTTGAAATTGATTTGATTCTTTTATGTCCTTCTACATGAAATCTCTTGTCTGGTCTTTAGATGCTCGCTATGGATACAATATTCATCTAATAATAACATGTTCACAATAGATTGAGAATCTATTTATACAAGTAATTAACCTATCTTAGAATCACACATTACAATGTTAACTCTTAGATCTAAGGTTTACAACTTGACCTTGATCTTTAGCTTGCATGTTTTAAATCAGTAAAACTAATTAAATCAATAATAATTAAATTTCTTCCTCCGCACATAATGGATTTAAAAAAAAATCAAGAATCTATATATACAACTTCAGTGATTTATCTGACGTGGAAAGTCAAATCCACTTTTTGCAGGATGTAATTGACTATTAGTTCTTGGTCGTCGGGTTGAGCTGAAAGTCTGTCGGTGTTCCTTTATTGAACTGATCGTCAGGTTCCCTTTATCTATCAGGCTCCTCTCTTTTCTATTCCATTGGGTTGCACTATTGTTACTCGTCAGGTTCCTTTAACCTTTTTGTCATCGGGTAACACTAAATAGTGCTTATCGGGATGCTTTGAACTTGGTAGTATCAAGTAACCTTGGCGTCAGGTAGTGTTGTGCCCTGTTTGTCGGTCTAGTGTAAACCGATGGTGTAGATCATGTTTTTCCTTGTGTATACTAATGGAAAAATATAATGCCTTCAATGAATTAATGGATTTATTGTTATCCATATGTTGTTTTGAGTCATCTTTTCATTGTTAATGTTAATGTTCTTATGCAATCGGGTTTTTTTATTTGGTATTGTTTACGCAAATCAATTTTATAGATTTCTATTGAATCGGTATTTTGATGATCTTAGTTTTGTGTTATCTTCGAAGGAAGATTCAATGGTTATGTTTTTTATGATTCAATTTTGTTGACAATCCCAAGTTGGGGAAGTTTGAATAAAGTATTGGCATTATGGTTATGTCTTAGGTTCTTGAGTTTTAATAAGTTGAAGATTATGCTTTTCTTATAAGGCGGTTATGTGGCAGTCCAATTTGGGATAGCAAGAAATGGTTTTGGGTGATTGTCCATGGAGTCAAAATCTAGAATGGTTTCCAAAAGCGGTTACACCTTCTCATGATTTTGAGTCACACCATGGCAGCGGGAAGTTGGTAGAGGTAGTGTAGCCATGTGGAAGCTGAGAGTCTATGTTTAGACACTCTCTTCTGGAAGAGAGTCATGAGAGAGGGATTTCAAGTTGTAGAACTCTTTGTATTGAGAACGGCCGAGTGGTATCATGTATCATTCCTACAATGACCACCAAGATCATCATATTTTAGACCACGGGTGTTTCGGCCATTGGAAATAGAAAGAGGTGGTGGCTATATGGCAAGATCAATTTTTGCAGTGAGGAAAGGTGGTGAGCATAGTATATATATGTTCATGTTGACAAAACCTCTAAGGTGGTGGAATGCACTTAGATACCCAAGAAGTGATAGAAGAAGGAACATCATGTGGCTAGTGATGAGATGAATCAATGATTTAGTATGGAATATGAGATATAGTTGATGTTGTTATATTTATTGATTATTGTTATCAAAATATCAAAAGGATGTGAGCCTCAAATGAATGTTTAAAGAGGAATAATTCTCATTATCAGACTTGAAGGGATGCTTCGATGCTAATTTGAGAAAGATTATAAAGGATATGCAAATTTGAAGATCACCATCGATTTCCTCTGCATCAAGTGCCTAAGATTTTATTTTAGTTCATTGATTACCCTATTTGCATCATTAAGTTGTTTCTCATACCTGTAACTCTCCATGTTGGATTTTAGGGATCTTTTCCTCAAGCAATTAAGCTTAATATCAAGAGGGCCGATGCTCTGATGCCAATTGTTAGTATGAACAGGCACTGGGAGGGGCAAGTGAATTAGTATAAATAAGAACTTAAGAAAATTCACCACTGATCTAATAAGGCTAATCAACAACTTCCAACTAATAAAACATGCAACTAACAATATCAAATAGAAGTAAACAACATCAGGCATCCACAAAAGCATCACACATGAAACATAGATTTCTCACGTGGAAACCCTTGTTAGAGGGAAAAAACTATGGTGGGAATGACACAAAAAAATCACCTTACTGTAGTAAAAATGTTTTCCCTGTTAGGAGCTACAATACCCTTTCTAGGGTTCACCCTGTTAAAAGTGACTAGCACCTTGTTAGATGTACCAAAATAATTATTAGAGTCTACCTTGAAAGATGATTTCAACCTTCAATAAAGAAATTACCATATTAAAGGATTTACAATAAAGACTTGTTAAGATGTACCGAGTTAAGGGATTTACCAATTCTAACTATTAGGAAATCAACAGTAATAATGATATGTACAATGGCACTTATTGCTTATCAGATCCTTTCTACTCATTTTCTCTTTGACATTGTACTAATCTCTGTTTCATCAATCTCTGATCAATGCACTTCAAAATATGATCACAACCCTAAATCACACAATTTAGCTCTCCTTATATAATGCGTTCTTAAGTGGTTTAAGACCTAAAAAATTTCATCCCAGTCGGGACAAAATACATATCAACATCCTCAAAATCAATATCAATCATACCTAACAAATCATCCCCAAACATAATATACACCTTCATAAATGAAATCTGACCTCAGATCCACCACCTTAACTGATTCATCATGAAATTCTGATTGATGACCCAACAGGTACATTGTCTTCCACAAAAAATACAATTAACTCCAAACATCAAATTAGCTATTGTGATCAGAACCGTGCCTTCCTCATGCCATATGAATGTCTCCTCTAAGATTACATCGTCAGATTTTCTCTGTAACTCGGTCCCTATCAATTTAACTGATTGAAACAGTTCTTCTTATACTCCTCTTGTATACCGATCAACATAGTTAATTGTATCTGCCTATACTGGTGATGTACGAATCTAACCGATCGCTCCAATCTTATGAACTGAATATGTGGTCATCAATGACAAACAATTATGTATCTACACATGACCAATCTTCATATCTCCTCAAAAAACTACCATAATGCCAAGAGATAGAACTGAGCGGTGACAATTGAATGTGTCAACCAATTAGGTGCCCCAACCAAATAGGAATGAAATGCTAGCCACCAAATATGATGCATGAATCTACAAAGATTTTCCAACATTTAAGTCGCAATTGTTTCCATAAAGAAGACGTCAACCACATTTGTCCAAGACATCATTGACATCATACTACTGTAATAATTTGACTCACGTGAATTGGATTGTAGTTGATAGCATATAATAATGGATAATTTCATACACTGTCACAAAGATGGGATTAAAATGCACAAACTGAAGCACACACATCTCTCTCTCTCTCTCTCTCTCTCTCTCTCTCTCTCTCTCTCTCTCTCTCTCTCTCTCTCTCTCTCTCTCTCTCTCTCTCTCTCTCTCTGAATAGGGTAGTTAAAAATAGCCATAAGTGCACCCTTGCTTAATCATGAAAATTCATTGTCTCTCACATTGTATTCATAAGTGGGCCAGTCAAGATTTGGTCCAATAAGAGAGAAGAACTAAGATAATTTTATGCACACAAACTCTCTTATGAGCATGTTAAATGAAAATTTATTGAAATCTAACTTGATAGCACTATTCACCAACCGAAGAACCAAATTTCAGAGTGGATTCATTGTGCTACTCTTATGCATTCTTTCATCCTAACAATTGATCATGAAGTGTGATATAAAATGTTGATGTAAAAAATTCTCACACAATCGAATCTAGAAGCAAAAAAAGATCAATATAATAGATTGTAGAATATATATATATTTCAGTGGCAGTAGCGCAAAGTTTTTTTACTGTGTTTTTGTCTTTAGCTAAGCATACCGCTTTTCTTGACTGTAGAAGGCGGTATGGCGGCTGTGACGTTATTGAAAGGGTTCGCTTCATATGAGATGAGCGCGGATTAAAGTGATTATTAGAATCTGCCAACCTTGCAAACAGTCTGCTAGTTTGAACCGTAATTAGACTCAGACTCTGTCGCTCTTGTTAACTATGTCATCGTGGAAGCAAGTAGATGATGGTGACAGCCACCTCCTACGGATAAAGTTTGGAAAATCCCACTGCTCATGGAGATGGAAGTAATTCCCCGCAAAGACTACTAAAAATGAAGTGAAATTACGATTTGATAGAGATAGACATTGTGGAAGAAAAGGGGCAAAGCTTCCTTTGTCCAATTGCTCTTCATCGAGGTTCGGCCAACTAAAACTGCTTGTTTGGTCATACGAAACTATCCATGACATTCATTAGGTTGGCCATGATGTAGGCCGAATAGTGATAGGCGTGCCATAGGCCCCTACCAGCCAATATCTCCCTAAGTTCCCTACCAGCCAATATCTCCCTATGTTCCCTCATCGTTTCCCATCTATTTATAACCTCAATTGCTCTTTGTAATGAATCACATCTTCATCTCTTCTTTATTGTGGAAATGTATTTCTTAGCGAGAGTGCGGCTATTTCTGGCGGCATTGCTAGTGTTGTGGACTGTTACAATTGAGTCCGCGTCGGAGGAAGACGAGATATACGCAGCATGTAATGTGGAGAAGTACTCCAACGGTTCCCAGTTTGATAACAACCTGGAGGTGCTCTTCAAAACCCTGAGGGAGAAAGCAGCAAACGTGGGGTTAGGCGCTTCTGTTTATGGGCGGGAGAAGCCGAGCCAGCTGTCGGGGTGCCTCCAGTGTAGAGGAGATCTCTCTTTCGCAGACTGCACCGCCTGTTCAGCGGAGGCCCCAACGCCATTGGCGCACGCGTTCAGCTGGAGCATTGCTTCCTGCGCTACGAGAATTACAGCTTTCTCTCTCCGTTGTACACCAACTTCTTGTACGGCCTTTACAACGTCAATAACAATACGGACACCAAGTTTAATACCGCTGCTCGCAGTCTTTTGGCGGATATGTCGAGGAAGTCCCCCGCCAGCCCTATTGAATTCGCCCTGGGATCGTACGTTGTTTCTTCGAATGTGACCATCTATGGCATGGAGATGTGCTGGAGAGATATGTCCAGCAAAGACTGCGCGGCCTGCCTTTCCAAGGGAATTGAACAGCTCTTAGACTGCTGCAGCGAAAGAGTGGGTGTTCAGGTGTATATGGGCAGCTGCACTCTGCGCTATGAAACCTATCCGTTTGCCAAGGTCTATTAGAGTTTGACCCATCTATGAGATTCGCTTTCTGTATGTGTGGTGAACATGGTAAGCTTATTCTCTAAATAAAGTCACAGTAATAAGAATAAGGAAGTCACAGGTGAGATCGATGGCTGGCCTTTCATAGAATTTGTGTTGCAGGCTTCAAACATGTATCTAGTAAAAAGAAATAAAAAAAGAGTGGATCAAGTATTTTCTATTTCAGTAAATGATAACAATTAGAGCCCTGTTTGCAGCTTGCGCAAATTTACAAGTTTAGTAGTATGTGAATTCGGTTATAACGAAATGATTATAGAGGAGAATTCGGTTATAACAAAATGATTATTTGCTTCAATGACGGTGGGTTGTTTGGCAGTGTCTTGGTTTGAAATAGCTCTGTTTGAGTAATTAAAATTTGATATATTAGGTTTTATAATATATAGGATATTTTGATAGTTTAAGTAAATGATTGATACCATTCTTAATCATCTTTTAGATATATATTGTATTAACATTTTGGATGATATTTTATTATTTATTATTAAAATAAAAAATATAAATTTTTAGATCAATTTATGATCATTGTATGTAATGGTCGAAGTAGGAAAAAGAATCACATACTTATTAAAGATTTATTTTAATCATTTCAATTTTTACTAGTTGATCAAGAAAAATACTAAAACTAATATTAACTTATAGTATTATAGTACATGGATATTAAAATATTTAACATAATGGTTCCTTTTTAACTTCTAGTCATAGATCTATGTATATGAGTGTATTTAAGTGAATTCAGGAAGAGAACATTTGAACTTAAATATTTCATTGTAATGGATAAAAATGTAGATTTTATGTTTTTTATATTTTAATTTTTTATTATTTCATATATATGTCAAAGAAATAAAATTACAATACTCAATTTAATTTATTTGAGATGTAAATTGATTCACAATATAGTAGCCAAACCACATTTTAAAATCCTTTGATCCAAATTAACGCACATCCCTTCGATACTTGAGACCCCAAGTTGAACTATATGGTATGGATGCAAAGTTAAATTTTAATTTGTAATCGAAACTAAAAGAGACAAAGGGCAAGGTAAATAATTATAATCCATTTTTAAAAAAAATTTCTCATGAACTTTCGAAATTCTTCAAATAGAAATCTAGCTACATACTAACTAGTCATGCACAAACTCTCTTACATTTTTTTTAATCTAAAGGTATTTTTGAAAGATTCTCAACCCTTTTACATAATTTCTAGAAAGCCTCAATTAAACTTCAAACATTGCTACACCAAAGATGGCCTTAATTGACTATGAGTTAAGAAATTTTATTACCAGATCAAGCAAGGCACACACCATTGACCTAGGTATTTGATAAAGAGACATGATTAGAAAGACCTTTCCTCCTTCTTTTCATACCTCTCCAATAAAAATCAATACTTTTATTCTTAGAAAGGGTGGGAAGGGGTGGGGATGGAAAATAAGCATAACATTCAATATATTACATTATTTGTAATTACATAGTTCTTCATCTAGTTGCCTATTGTTACAATTTAATTAAGTATATAAATTCATGAATACAGATAATTCACCTTTAACCAATAAAATATCTAAGCATTTGATATTTCATATGGTATCAGAGCAAATATGATGATACCAATATGATTTATTTTTGTGCTTGTAACCTGGGAAGAATGGGAGAATATATAACATTAATTAACTAATCTTGAACATGCAACTACAAAAGGAATTGCAAAAGGAGGCATAATTCCTTCTGTGGTACTGAATAGTAGGCTTTGGAAAGTGATAGGTAGATGACAATATAATCATTATAGTATTGAAGTAGCTTGTATGTAGAATTTTAGACCTAAAATTTATGAATAAAACTCCAATCAAAGGAAGAAAAAGTGAAGCATGTAAGATGAAGACCATATTTTTAACATTAGAAGGATCATGAAATAAATTTCATCACACTTTTAGTCTAGGTTTGGAAATCTTGATTTCCTTTTGTAATATTTAAAATAGGGAGTTTAGGAATATGTAAGGTTTTGAAAGAGGATAAGGTGATTTGATTGTTAATTGTTGTTTGATTTTATTAAAGTGTGTTGAATTCCTTAACCCTACTTTATACTTACTTGAATTTAATTGATTGTGTATTGCAATTGTGATTAGCGTGAAGATAAGATGTTCCTCTTTTATTCCCAAATGCACAAATGGAAGATCCAATTTGATCAACCCAAAAGAAGGGTTAGTGCACAAATGAACCAACTATTCGGAAAGGAGAATAACAAGAAGGATATCTTAAACTCTATTAATTATATGTATAGATATGATATATGATAGTAATTGAAGAAATAGGAGAAATGCACTAACCTTAAAGAATTACAGATCAAAGAATGCTATTTTCTGAAGTTTGTAGACTATTTCTAGAAAAAATAATAGTTGATCCCAGACCGAAACGTAGAGATGAACAAAATCCAGAAATATTTTTCTGTTCCAATGTCATCTTATTAAAAAGGTTGACCTTGATCCAAAAATGTCAACCCTGATCCAATAATGTCGACCCTGACCTGCACAGGTCCAACAGAGAATTTGTTCACGCCGTCCAAAAGAAAGCCGAAAAGGGTATCCAGATCTAGTTTCAAATCTACAGTCCTGAACTTGTACCTGGAAGAAAAAGAGGATTGTTTGTTGTGGGGGAGGGGTTTGCCTCGGTCAAACCCTGGTTTTGGAATTAACCTCAAATATATGTAATTGAAATTGCAGAAATAGACAAAGTAAATGCTTAAATTCACATTGCTTGTAAAAGTCCTTGTGGTCGATTCAAATCCTTGGATCCACAAGTATGCTTCAAAATGTGAAATGTAGAAAGGTAGGATGTCTTCAATCTCTTTCTTGTAGATCTCAAACACCAAGTCTTGAATGGGTTCTTGAATTTGGAATACGTTTGGAAGAAGGTGGATGAAGAGATCACCAAAAGGGCACTATGTAGCTTGAATCCTTCAATGGCCTCCAATGGATCTCCTTCATGAAAATGGTTGCTTGAGTGGATGGATGAATCCTTGCTTCAAATATTTCTTGATTTCTTGCTTGAATCTTCACTTGATGATGTTTCTCAATTGCTCAGGGATGCATAGGCTTCAATAGAGGACTTTTGTTTTTCAATATTGCTTTAGAGAAAATGAGGGGAGAAAGGCTCCCTTTTATATGAAATTAGGACACAATCTTCTAAGGAGGCCAACATAGGAGAATTAAATTTCTATTAAATCCTTTACCCCTAGGAGAGGACTTATATTAAATATAATTTAGGAATCGACACTTCAGAACCTGAAACAGCCGACCCGGAAGTGGGAAAATACTTTTTGCAAAGACCGATATCCAAAATTGTGAGACCCCGAGATCTGAACCCTGGGTCAAGGTCAAGGTTGACCTTGACCTAGGTCAGGGTCAAGGTTGACATAGACCTAAAAGCTTGACCCTGACCCTGAAGCCTAGAATCACCATTCTGTAGTTCAGAATGCAGAAATTAGGCTAAACAAGAGTGGAAAGAAGGACAGAACAGGAGGAAAGCCATGTCAAGATCATGAACCCATTCAAGGTGTTTGTCATGACCCCAAACCACTTACTCAGAAGGCTAAACAAGTCTAAAATGGAAGTGCTTCCATTTTATGACTATACATTTAGCTCCCACTTTAGCAAGAGTATGAGCTCAACACAAACTCTTGGTAAAGGAGAAGATACAGAAAAGACAATCTTATTGGAACCAAAAGGGATAAAGAAACCCTCAAGCCCCCAAGGGACTTAAGTCTTTATCAACCCTAAGATCATGATAAGAGAGACACCACTTAGTTAAGGAGAGAGAGAAAAGTGTGTGATTATCTTACCCAATGAGAACTTATGTCTCATTGTGAACCACACAAAAAGCGTAACTGGAAAGATGGAGTTGAACTGCCTAGTGAATGTGGCTACTCACTAGTCAACCCATCAGGCAGATCCGTTCTTAAAGGGATCAAAATTCTGTAAATTGAAAACTGGAGGGATCAAGAGATCCATGTAATTTAAACTGGAGGGATCAAGAGATCCTAAAAAGTAAAAATGACCATGCTTTAAGGATTAGCTTCTTTTAATCCATAAAGGGAAAAGTTTTAAATCTTGAAAACTATTTTGAACGTGCGTGTGTGCAAAAAGTGAGTAGAGTGTATGCCCCCACGTTAAATTGTTGGCAAGTTGACTACCTAAGGATGCATGACTCATCTTGTGTTGTCATCATGGCAACAAAGTCATGTTTAGTTTCTGTCATGAAAGACAAAATGACTAAGTAAGGAAAATAGGGCAGACAAAGATACTCAGTGATCAACACATCAGCGGACATGTGAGAGATCGATTCAGCGTATGCGCATTCAGATATAAGTTGTATGACATGTGTACATGCTACATCTAGACATGTATAGTATGGAACTATAGTACGACAAAGTTATAGGCATATTAGTAGACCAACAGTCCATAAGACAGAGCATGGAAGTTGACTAAGTGTTTTGATCAGCGTATGTTATTTTATAATGTAATGGCTAACCGCCTTTGGTTATATGATTGCAATGATGTAATTAACATTTTAGTAAACACGCTTGAGCTGACTTGTTCGGAAGCACTGTATATTTTGTTTTAGGGCTGACTAGTGTTTTCTTTTGGGTCGCACCTATTCAGATTTGAATATATAAGTATGTAATGTAAAGATATGATAGAAGCGTTGATTATTATGTAAGAGGAAGATACAGAGAGATAGTACTATGAATTTAGTATATGATATAGCTCTTTTAGAGAGTAAGAGCATTCGCGCATACACAAAACTGATCAGACAATAGTGTCATCATAGCAGTTCATTTTGATATAGTGCATATCATCTTTCAGAAGGTTGCAGCCTTCATCTTACTAGCCAGTGAACCTAGGCAGTGAGCCATATACCTTTAACAAGGTTTTGTAAAAGACTCCTAACAGGGTCCGACCCTTAACCAGGTCATTGTACTCATATTGTAAAGACTGCTTCTAACAGGGAAAAGGAACTCTCACAAGTTCATTATACTTAGTACAATATTTGTGGGTACTAATTCCCACCAGGGTTTTCCTCTGATCAAGGTTTCCCTATAATCATATCATGTGTTATGAGTTGTTATGTTAAGCTTCATTCAATGTATGTTTGATTTATGTTTAAGTTGTTGAAAAGTAATTAATAGACAAACACTGATTCACCCCCCCTCTCAGTGTTTCTAACAATTGGTATTAGAGCTCTGGTCCTCAGCAAATAAGTTTAACCACTTGAGGAGATCATGGACTCAACAGAAGCAAAACACTTGAAAAAGAATCTTGAAGCAGCTCTAGAAGATCTTGATAGATCTAAAAAAGTAAATGAAGAACTTAGACTGAAAGTTGATGGCTCACAAATGCTTATCAAGAAATTAAGAAAAGATTTGAAAGATTGTTCTACAAGTGACTTAGGGAAAATGATAAAAAATCTCAATGAAGAGAATATGTCTTTGAAAGATAAAGTTGAAAATCTGGATGAACAACTCGCATACAGCCAAATTGCTATTGAAGAAAAGATCAAAGAAAGCAAGAAACTAGATGATGAACTTTTAAAAGAAAACATGAAAGTTCTGGAATTGGAAAACATAAAAAAGAAATTGGAATCTGAATTAACAGAAGCAAAGGATAAGGTTGATAAAATTCACACAAGTTCTGATTCACTTCAATCTCAGCTCAATGCACAAAAGCAAAAAGGCGACACTATTGGTCTTGGATTCAATATAACACAAACCAAAGAAAATTCATTACAAGAAAGAGAGAAACCTCATGAAGCACCTTCAAAAGCAAGGAAAGTTGAAAATGTTGAAGAGATTAAAGCAGATCTACCAAAAAGGGAAATCAAGAAAGTTAACAGAACTTGTTATGCATGCAACAAACATGGTCATTTGGCAAGAGATTGCAAAAATGCAAGACCCTTCAATGGTTATTGTTTCTCTTATAATAAATTTGGTCATAGGGCTATACATTGTAGGAACTCAGTCACAACAAAATCAAAGAAGAATGAATCAAAACAATCAGAGAAATCAACCTCAAAGGAATTTGTAGAAAACTACATGTCAGATATGTAACTACAATGGACACACAGAAAAGTAATGCAAGATGATGAACAAAAGCATCAGACCTCCTATCATTTGTGACACATGTGGAAAGGTAGGACACATCTCAAAGTTTTGTAGATCCAAAACTCAGAAGCAATATGAACCTAAGAAGTCACTATTTGAAGAGAAAGGAGAAGTTAAGTTTGTTCGAGCAAATGAAGATTCAAGAAAAATTTGGGTTGAAGTAAAGAAGGAAAATAATGTTGACAAAGTAGTTGATGCATCCATAGTGGACGCACCCTCTACTTCTGCTTGAATAGACCTTCTTGGTCTTAGGGAGAGCTATTCTAGCTCAGGACCCCTGCGCGGTTGGTATACTTACCTCTGAGTATGTGCCTATGAAATCATGGTTACAAGAACAAAACATTGCTATGCGCATTCACATATTATCTAAAATGTATCAAGATCAAAGTTAAATTCTCTAGGTAATTTGCGTACGGTTGCAAACATTAAAATGCGGTAGATTGTATAAAAAGAAAGAAAGTATTCGATCATCTTCACACTTTCATTTAAAAAGCACAGAACTTGGAGAGCATTGGAGCACTAGACATCAAGGCACAAAGGCATAATAGATTTGGGAGTTGAGAAAATGGATAAGAAGTTTGGAACAAAATCCTAGCAGTCAAGCCGTTTTGGAATTTCATGAAACCTGACTTAAGAAAATTCCAAGTAAGCATGGCTACTCCAGTTGTGTTTGATATAGCAGACATGAAGAGATTTGTATTCAAGAGGCATCCATTCAAATCCATACTGGATGATGTGGAAGGGGATTTCTCCAAACCCCGCTAGGTGTTGTTCACGTGGAAGATATCCGAGCGTATATTTACTGTAAGAAGGAAACAGTAGGAGATGTTAAAATAGCCACTCATATGGCATCCATGATGAAACCTGACTACACATTCAAAGATGAATTCATGCACTTGATTGATAGCCCTATCTTTGAGTATTCTAATGTGCATGAGTTTGATGAGCCTGAATGGGTAAAGATTTTGTTGAGCAGAATACATGATGATCTTTACTGGATTGGTGAGGTCCCTGTGCGTATCACCATAGATGTAATTCATGAATTAAATAGACTTCCTAATGCTGGACCACTCTTTCCCACTGGCAAGGATGTCAAAAAGAAGATTGAACAAGTTTGTCTATCCAGAAGTGACAAGCGCGGAATGATAGTTGACCCTATCAAAGAAGATGACATAAAAATTTTGACAATGACACTTGGGTATAAGTTTTAGCAAGCAAGCAACAATCCTAATAGCTATAAGAATGGTGAAGGAAAACACTCAATACAACCTATGTGAGATCTTGCGTGGTCAATTGATTGACAACATCTGAATCATCAAACATGACAGGAGCAAGACATTCAGGTTTGGATCTCTGATCATCTACTTGTATTTCCATATAGTTGGAAAGGCTGCAAACCTTTACGTAGATAGGAGTAAATCCAAAATGTCTCAAATGTCACTCAAGGTCACATTAGAGAGTAGTGCAAGGGATGCCATGGATATGGCTATAAAGACATTGAGGATCAAAATGCAGAATAGGTACAGATTATCTGAGAAGATAGTTGACAAATACAAGGATACCATATGTTTCATGGTAGAAACATATTGCACATGCATGGAGGTAGTTGAACCTAGAACCAAATGGATTCATCCTCTTGGTTATGAAGTGGAAGAATGTGTGCTAGAGGGATATGCACAAGTTCTATTGTCAGCACCCAAAGATTCTAATGAGCCTAGGCGGGGCACTTACAGAGAGAAGACCAATGAAGTGGATACTTTCCTACATAGTGATGATAATAAAAGGAAAGCATCCATAATTACATCCAACATACTTAAAGTTCATGGAGTCACCCAAGAAGATCTTGACAAAGCCTGAGATGCCAAGATAGAAAAAGAACTTGAGAAAGCTGAATAGATCTAGAAGAAGAAGAAAGTAGAGAGCACCTCTGCGCCCTCTACCACCATTGAATTAGATTTATTTCCACTATCTACACCAAGCAAGAAGACTAGAGGATGAAAATAGGTGCCTACAAATCACCCATCCTCAAGGAACACTTAGAGAAAAGAAAAGAATACTCAAGCTCCTCCTGAGGTAGGATTTAGACCTAGTCTAAATATTTTGAGGAACATGATTGTTAATGAAGGGAGATTAGATACACTATCCAAAGTCTATGACAAGTATCAAGAAATTGATAAGACTGAGATACACTCTATGATCATATCTCATATGATCAAGTTCAAAAAGATAGTTCTTGAACTCAAGACAGTGATACCGGATCAGTTATGGAACTTATTAGAGTTCATGAAAAGACATGCAATTGAGGAATATATGAGAATAAGAGAAGAAACATTGGATACTCTTCTTCCTGTATGCTCGCATGATGAGAAGGCTATATTGTTAGATCTGGTGAAGCCTCATCTCTGACCTAAGACAAGTACCCTACAAATTATGAATGAGTATGAACAGATAGCTAAGGAGACTGAAAAGGCATTTGCGCAAGTCTTTATAGACAGAAACATGTATCCACCAATTGTGCCTACAACAAAAGTTACTCTAGCTCCTCCCAAATAGGCTACAACACTAGTGATTTAGATTACGCCTATGACAGGTCCACAGGCCTCAGCGCCCATAGTGACAATAACTTATGATATAGATAAAGACTCAGAAGACACTATAGTAGTTGACAATGTCAAGATATCCATGACTGCATCTGAAAAAGATTTGGACAAAGTTGATAAGGCATTTGTAAGCACTGAAGAAATGTGCACTGATGATACCGCTACACAACAAGATGAAGTTCCCATCAATGATCAAATTAACATAAATGTAGAAACTCAAGATGATATTCAAGGTGACAAGACGCCGATAAAAGAGAAACCAGTGAAGGTTGAATGCATGGATACCAGTCAGAACACTATATTCTCACCATCCACTCAACCATCTACCTCATTATTGTCAA
>MU227777.1:176498-200782 GCA_018584345.1 Thuja plicata
GAAATATATCCAAGTCCTTCTACTATAATCATCTATAAAAGATACAAAATATATAGAACTGGAGATAGAAGGAACTTTTATAGGACCAAATACATCATAATGAATAAGATCCAAAATACCAGAAGACCTATGAGAACTGGAGTAGAACTGAACATGATTTTGCTTACCATAAACACAATGTTCACAGAAATCGAATTTGAGATTACAATCATTTAGCCCCTTGATGAGATTTTTAGTTTTCAAGGTCCTAAGACCCTTCTCACCAATGTGGCCAAATCTCATATGCCACAACATTGTCTTTTCTGTAGGAAGCTTGCCTTCCAAAGTGTTTGCACCCTTAGGTACACTTACTGCACTACCATCAGAACCCATTGCCACAGTCTTCTTTACTGCTCATTCAGATGGTGGGGATGAAGTGATAGCCGCTCTCTTCTTTGAAACAGAAGAACTACTGCACTGAGAAATGCATGCATCAAGCTGAAACAAAGTACCTCTCCTAGTACCTTTAGCAAGCACCATAGAACCTCTCATCATCTTGCATCCATCTTTCGAAAAGATAACTTGCACACCTACATCGTTAAACATACTTACAAATAATAGGTTTCATGCCAAACCTAAAATGTGCATAACTCCGTTGATTCCCTTTACTCATCCATCAGGAAATCTTATAGTGACCCTTTCGTGTCCAACTATCTTTAGGTGATAATCATCACCCAAGTACACCTTTCCACAATCAAACTCTTCATATTTTGAGAACCAGTTTTGATGAGAGGTCATGTGAAAAGAAGCACCCGAGTCTACTAACCACACATCATCAGATGCATGGGCTTCCAAAGCTGCAATAAAAGCATCTCCATCTTATTGAGATTTTTTAGAAGCTGAATTTGAGCCTTTCTTCTTCTTCTTCGGTTCTTTGCAGTCCCTCTGAAAGTGCCCTGATTTATCACAGTTCCAACATTTCACCTTGGACTTTCCAGGAGTCTTAGAACTCCCATGGGATTTGGATCTTCCCTTCTTTGACTTATTGTCATTCTACTTTCCTTTGTCATTGGATCTCCCACGAACAACAAGGGATTCCTTAGATTAATCTGAAGTCTTTCTTCGCATCTCCTCAGATAGCAACGAAGACACCACATCATCCATACAGAATGTGACTATAGTACTTTTGAGAGCCATCACAAGATGGTCCCATGAATCTTGCAAGGAACAAAGCAGGGTCATACATCGATCCTCCTCCTCGATCTTGGCACCGGATGATGCCAACTGTGCAATCAATAAATTGAATATGTTGAGATGATCAGTTATGGATCCACCATCCTCCATTCTTAAAGAATACAACTTCTTTCTCAAGAAAAACTTATTCACCAGAGATTTGGCCTGATACACAGACCCAAGCCATGTCCACAAAGAATTTGCAGTAGTCTCATCAAGAACATTCAGAAGAACGACATCTACTAGACAGAGTTTGATGAGACCCTTAGCCTTCCGATCCTTGATCTCCCAATCCGCTTGAGATATCACTGTAGGTCTCACATCAAGTGAAGTAGCCTCCCATAGATCACGGTCTTCAAGCATGTCTTCCATCTTGAGTTTCCACAACTCAAAATTAGTGCCATTAAATTTCTCCACCTCCATTAATCTACTGTATGAGGAACCTACCATCTCAATTTGTAATTAAGATTCAGAATGCTCTGCATAAAAAACTCCCACTCAACTTGAGATTATCTCAAATAACCCTACCCAACAACTAGGATCAAAATTTGATCAGGCTCTGATACCACTTGTAAGGAAACTCAGGGGCAGAAACAGCTTCCTACACTAATCTCTAAAGGAAAGTACTATGCAAATTCTTCTAAATCCTTATACAATTTCAGATTCGTTAACTACTTTAACAATGATATTGCATCCACATACCATGCATATAGAAAATAGAGAATGAAAAAATGATTTACCATGGGGAAAACCTTTCGGTAAAAAACCCCAGCACTCCAAAACCTGCATAATGTATTATCTTCAACACAACGGTTACAACACACTTGCAATGCAAGTTCTTTCAGGAGACAATCGACACTCTAAGAAAAATCTAGTAGCACCAGATCATACTAACAATACACTCTTTTTGTATCCTTTCCTGTAACCCTAAAAAACACTTATATCATGTGCTTTCCTTTTTAGGGCAACTTCCAAGGATAGTTGTATTAATGTTTTACCATTCTCTCAGAAAATAAAGTACTCAAGGAGGAAGAGTGTAAAGTACTCAACTTTATTAGTTTCCACATGTCTTGCATGTCTTCACCTGTCATTGAAATCTCCTAGAAATAGCTCTTACATGTCATAGGAATCCATCATAACCGTTTCAACCATGATCTCCTTATACACAATTCAAGATGTCGACACATCAACATGCTGACTAGACATGTACACTCACACTTAATTACATTATTTGCAAGAAAATACATTTTACAAAACAAATAATAAGAATAGGAATTATCAAAGGTTGAGACACCTTATTCCTAATAGAATCTTCACTTGATGATTTTTCTCAATTGATCAAGGATACATAGGCTTCAATAGAGGACTTTTGTTTTTCAATATTGCTTTAGAGAAAATGAGGGGAGAAAGGCTCCCTTTTATATGAAATTAGGGCACAATATTCTAAGGAGGCCAACATAGGAGAATTAAATTTCCATTAAAGCCTTTACCCCTAGGAGAGAACCTATATTAAATATAATTTAGGAATCGACACTTTGGAACCTGAAACAGCCGACTCGGAAGTGGGAAAATACTTTTTGCAAAGACTGACATCCAAAATTGTGAGACCCCGGGATCTAAACCCTAGTTCAAGGTCGAGGTTGACCTTGATCTAGGTTAGGGTCGAGGTCGACCCTGACCTAGGTCATGGTTGAGGTTGACATAGACCTAAAAGGTCGACCCTGACCCTAAAGCCTAGAATCACCAGCCTGTAGTTCAGAATGCAAAAATTAGGCTAAACAAGAGTGGAAAGAAGGATAGAACATGAGGGAAGCTATGTCAAGATTAGGAACTGATTCAAGGTGCTTTTCATGACCCCAAACCAATTACTCAGAAGGCTAAACAAGTCTAAAATGGAAGTACTTCCATTTTTTGACTATACACCTTTATATGTTGCGTGAAGGATTTAGCATGGTGTCAACCATATATTTAACTTAGAAAGTACTATATAGTCCAAGTGTGTAGTTAAAATTATGTATTACATTTATTACTTGTACATTGGCATGGGTGATGTGCAAGAGGAATGTTAAATAATTGTAAGAGTGTCCATAATTTGAGTAGTATCATGGTGAACAACTCATTGTTTCTATATAGCTCCCAAAGAAGAAGAAATTATTTGTATAAAATATAAAACTAGCATGAAAGTGAAAGATTTGTTAGCTATATATTTTAAGGAGAATTATATCATTGAAGTATACTAATTTTTGGTAAGGTTACAAATGATGACATTAAGTTTTGCCATTAGTACACTTAGTGAAAAACATTGATTGAGATCATCGGTACAAGCATAATTGATGAACTACAAGCATAACTGGCATACAATAAGCATACCCAATAGAACAAAAAGGTCATGAGAAAATGCTAAGTATGGAATTGACCGAAAAGTGTTGCACCGAAGAAGTAAATAGGACATCACCGACGGGTCAATAACATAACATGAAGATCATCACCGACGATATAGTTTTGAGAACAAAATTGACGAAGCAGAAAAGGCATACCCGATGACCAATTCAAGAAAGGAACACCAACGAAAAACAAAAATGACAGTCAGTTAGAGAGCCCATCCATCATAACCGACAGTCAGTTAGCGAACCCGCAAATAGTGGATCTGAGTTTTACACGTCAGATAAAGCATTGTAATTCTATTTATAGAGTTTTAATTTTTTTTAAATCTTTAATTGAGGCTCAAGAAAGCATAATCTAAATGTTTTAAAGCATCCTATTGAATCTAAAGCATATCTAACTAAAGATCAAGGTTAAGTTGTAAACCTTGGATCTAGAGTTAACTTGTGAAGCGTGAATCAAGAATAGAGATAAAATCTAGTATAAATAGATGTTCAATCAATTGTGAATTATGAATTCATTGTTGTTGATAGCCATGAAGAGCATCTAAGGAGCAGAAGGAAAAATTCATTCAAAGTTCAGAAATAGATCACAACAGTTATCAAGAACACAAAGAGGCTACCAACGTGCAGAGAAAGGTATTATTCAATCATGAAAAGATGATTACTCATACATAGGAAGCTTTATTGGATCTGTTATTAGCAATTAGAGATTGCATACATCATCAGATCAAATACTTATGTAGTTGCATTCTAACAAGTGCATCACATCTAAAATCCTTTTCTAGAAGGTGGACTTAACAATTCTTTACAAATCTCTTAACAGAGTGCACACTTAATAGTGTTGCTAAAACTTCAAACTAAGTAGATCTTAATAGGTCTCCATTGTAATACTCCTAATAGGGTAGGTCATCAAAAGTGACCAATTGTAAGCCTTAACCGACCCCTTCTTATCTGCAGATAGTGAAGTCTTGTGGGTAACAATCCCCACCATAGTTTTTACTTCCTAACAAGAGTTTTCTACGATATCATATCTTGTGTCATGTGTTATCTAATTTCATGAATGTTTCTTGTATGGTTACATATTAAAGAACTTATATTATGATTGAATATACATAAAGAAATATGAACAGTTAGATAAGATAATTTACAAACTGATGACTAAGGGTTAATGGGCTAACCAAGAAAAGTGTTAGAGGTACTGATTCACCCCTCCCCTCTCAGTACATCATTCCAATATAATTCCAACAATTAGTATCAGAGCTAAGTCTCTTTCTTAAAAATCTTAAAGACTTAACAGAAAATATCAGAGCAATGGAAAAGTACTGATTGGACATGACTATTGAGAATGAGCAATTACAGATGCAAATAAACTATGAGCAGTATAAAGAGGCGAGAATCAACTTGAGAAAAATTCTTGATTAAATAAAGATTATGGTAACTAGGATGAATGAGAAGGACTACAAAGAATCAAAAATACAAGATTACTTTGATTCGGTGGAATCATCAACAAACGAAGCTTCAGACACATCAGTGGAAGAGATCACAAGTCTACAAGAAGTCAATCTACATCTGACAGAGAAAATCAAGATGCTACAAATCGTCCAAGAGACTCAAATGGTAAAAATGATTTATGTCATGAATGATGCAAGAAAATCTGAAAATGAAAGAACACTAGCCATTGATGATAGGAGGAAAATAATAGAGAAGTTGCAAGAGAAAGAATAAAAAATTCAAAGACTTACTGAGAATCACCATGAGGTTACCAACCAGATTATTCTTATGAGTCAAGAGGCAAACAGAATAAATATAGAACTCATTGAAAGAATACAGATCATCAGTGAGCTAACAGAAGAGAATGAAAAATTGAAGCATGAAATCAAATTCTAGAATCAACACAACGAATTGATCAAGAAAGCTAAAGATAGCAACAAAAGGATGGATGATTTTCTTGATAGACAGAGAAGAGTCAAAAACTACATAGGATTAGGGTACAATGAGAATGGTGAATCTTCTAATCAGCCAGATCAAAGGAATGCTTTCACAACCCAAATATCCAAGAAGTTATCATGCAATCACTGTGGAAAACTCGGCCACACCTCAAACATTTGCAGAAGCAAAATGAAAGGTATTCCTCAAGCACAATCTACTTTCATTGGTAATTGTTATAAATGTCAGAAGAAAGGACACAAGGCACATGAGTGCAAATCCAAAGTGACAAATCCAAAAAGGAAGACCTACATGGAAAAGTACTATCCTACCTACAAGATGAATGGGCATAAACATGAGGAGTGCTGGAAAAAGAACAACAAGGCCTGGACACCAAAAGAAACTGATAATAGCTACAAACCAACAAGAGTAGGTAACTCGTATGTTTGGGACTATAACACATGGGTAAACTGCATAGCATGTGGAAGGTATGGTCATATTGCTACCAACTGTATGAAAAAATGGACCAAAAGGTCAAGAGGTTGGACCAATCCAGGTATGGCATGTTTACACTATCATAAGGTTGGACATGTGATAAAAGATTGCAAAAATTGACTGAGAGATACAAGTACTCATCCCAATGGAAACACCATTGATGACATCAAGAGAATGAGAAACAATATGTGGGTAAAAGTCACAAACACTGAAGGTGCTGGAACAAGCAATACAAATGATGACACCCCATCCAATGGATCTG
This sequence comes from Thuja plicata, assembly GCA_018584345.1. Taxonomy (NCBI): domain Eukaryota; kingdom Viridiplantae; phylum Streptophyta; class Pinopsida; order Cupressales; family Cupressaceae; genus Thuja; species Thuja plicata. The sequence goes on from MU227777.1 coordinate 182,778, forward strand.
GTGGCATCACTACATCCACCTAAAATGAACAAGTAAGTATGGAACTGCATTATGAAAAGTTATATTATGCTCCAGTTCCATTACACATAGTTCATATTGTAATATTAGCATGAATAAAGATGTAATATATTGTTATTTGCTAAACTATTGAAAACAAACCATCGGTTATTGGGTACAAATTTGCATCGGTGAACACACATAGAAAAGTTATCACTAATTACTGGAATGTATCAGTCATTACACAAATACCAAGTTGCTAAGTGTAAACCAACAGACATTGGTGAACCTTGAGGCAACAAAAGCTGTCTTCGCCACTTTACCGACCATCATCAGTGAAGTCACCAAAACTTCTAGCAACCCTGATGCTTCACACAGACACCGAAGATGTTATGAATTCCTCTACCGATGAACTCAGTCTTTGTATACCGACAAGTTGGTGAGCATTAATGACAACTTAAGGCACAAAAGTGATAAAAGCCCGATGGGTGAACTCATTTTTGCACCCGCAAGTTTTGAGTAGAGCAGAGTTATTTCAAAGCAATTTGGAGAGTGACCCAGTAGGAATCAACTTGACACAAAGCATTCACATTCACAATCAATCACAGAGATTCAATAAGTAACCACATTCACCGACCACACTATTTTATTTGCGAAAAGCCCTAAATTTTTGCAACATGATGGCATCGACTTCTAGAGTTGAAAAGATTAAGGAAGACAAGAAGAAAACGTTCAAACTTGTCAGTAGAGGATCTTGTGCTAAACCCAAATACAAGCTGCACCCAGAAATAGCTTCACAACCTGACGATTCTAGAGCATTCTCAGAATCCCACCTAGGGTTTTGCTGGTAGAGGACGTAAGGTCCTATATACACTGGAAGATCTTGGAGATAGGAGATCTAGACCTAGATAATGCCTACAGGGAACTATGTGATGAAGCAAGAAAACTCAAAGATGAGCACAAGCATCTGGAAGTAAAAGGACTCACGAATGCACTACATTTTCCCAAAGTTCCAAAACATAATGGATAAAGATTTTTCTCAGCAGAATACACAACAAGACTCTATGTCTTAATAAGCCAAACCCAATAACAAAGGATTTTATTCATGTAGTTACTGGTTATCATACTATAGATAAACCACAAGCTCACAAGAACCTATCCCTGGCAGAAGTGGAAAAACTGACTGGTGCTAAATCAGACAAAAGAGCACTCAAGCTCAACACTATCACCGATGTAGAACTGAAGTTTGGAGCATGTGTTGTTGGATACAAAATGTTCTAGGCAAGTAGAATGAATAGCATATCAAGCACTGCTATGAGCACAACATACAAAATCATCAAACAAGGAAAGATGGATCTTGCAGAGATCCTATTACATCAACTGGAGGAGAACATGTGCACTATAAGATGTTTAAGAACAAACACTTGTAAGTTTGGTTCCCTCATAATGTGCATATTCTTTAACTTTGAAGAATACTTTCCTTCAATAGGAAAAGTTGGATGGGACACAAGTAGATCTATAACCATTCAGATAGGTGATTTCATAGAATCACTAGGAGTAGATTTTGATAATGTAATGCATGAGTATTTCAAAACTATTAAGGAAATGTTGCAAACTAGAACAAGGATTCCTAAAAATTTGATAGAGGAACACAGAGAAAATATATGTTTGATGGTAGATACTAATTTCACATATATCCAAGCAGTAGTACCTAAGAAGTCACGACTTTCATGGTTAGAATATGAAATCAAAACATGACAAGCCAATGAGTGCATTGAGGCACTATTGAATGAACCAGTGGACAACAAGAAACTAAGATTTGGCACCTATGAAGAGGCCAAACAAAATATTAAAACAAATCTTGGTATCAAGAAAGCTGTAAAATAGTCAAATAGAATGGTGAAGAAACTGGAAAAGAAATTGATTGTATCTTCTAAAGGTGAAGAGGAACAAGAGGGTAAGGAGGAAATCACTGAGGATCAGCTACCCATCGGTGATACAATAGAGGAAAAAGAATCAGAGGAAGAACAGTCTGATTCACCACCTCCTCCACCTAAGAAATCAAGAACGAGGAGTCAGACAGTAAAGGAAGCAACTCCTTCTCCCATGATAAAAGGAAAGGTGTATAAAAGGAAACCTGACACATCAAAGGGAAAAAAACCAATTGGGAAACCTACCAAAAGGAGGAAATTTTTTCAGACAAATGAGGATATAGAGGACTCAGCTATGGATGAGCTTGACACTACAATTGAACAAGCAAAGGAAACAACAAAGGTAACATCAACTCCTGAAAACATTGATGAAATATGTAAGTACATTTCAGAAGCCTCATCTATTTCACATTCTAAGATTAAGAAATGGTTGAAATGGGATTCTGTAATAGAATAAAATTGAAGCTACAATTATAGGTAAAATGTGTAGACACTATTATGTCCCACTTCAATTCACTACACATGATGTACCACAAGAACTGTTAATTAGATTATCTTCTAGGTACACATTTTCACTCCATGAGGAGAAACAAATAAGAGAAAGAGTACTTGTTACTCTTATGCCTCCTGAATCAAAAAGGGAAGAAATAAATGAAATCTTGGAGAAATATGAGAAAAATTTCTCACCCAAAATGAGAGCTTATAAGTTTCTTGAAGAGAAGGTTATAGAGCTAGAACAAGAAGCTCATGATAAATGGAGCAAGATACTCAATCCTAATAAAGAGAGCAGTTATGAGAAGGAAATCATCACTTAGGGAGATAACTCAACAGTTGAGTTAGACAGTGAAGAAGTTCAAATAATCAGCCAGAAATAGGTTTATATTGTAGATGAAGAATGGCTAGACACTACTCTTGACCACACTCAAAGTGAAGAAAATCAAATACCAGCAAGTCCAATTTACATCAGTTTAGAGGATGAAGAAGTTACCAAAGAAGAGTTAACAATAAAAGGTAACTTAGATGATATAAATGATGAGTCATGGTTAGAAAACATTGTCATTGACACTATAGGAAAAGACCCTGTAGTAGAAGTACAAAAAGATGAAGATATAAATATTGCACAAGGCAATACCAATGAAAAAGATTAACTATTGACACTGCAACAGTCAATACACCAACAAACATGAATATATTAATAGATGCTATTGATATTAAATCAAGTCAGGACAAATCATCTAAGAAAGCTGATGATATACCCAAGGACATGGGTAATGATTAAAACAAAGATGCATCCAATACTCAAAAGGATACAGATACAGAAATGAAAGATGCAACCGACACTCAACAAGAAGTGTCTAATGAACATAACAAAGAAGCAGATAACAAAACTGAGGATACATTGAGAAAGGGTGAAGAAAAAGATAAGAGTGAAGAATTCAAGCAGGATGAAGGCACAAAACAAAAAGAAGATATATGTGTTGATACACCTAAGGCCAATGAGGAGATGTCTTCACCAAACCAGCCGGTGGACTCAGAATAGAAACAACATGATGGTTCATCTTCTCGACCCTCACCTACCAAGTCAACCCAATCTCAAGCTTTACAAATGGTAATACATAAATCTGCCACCCAACCAAAGAAGAGGAAGAAAGCATTGAAGAAAGACATTTTGGCTGTCACAATGGATGAAGTAATTGAAGTCCCAAACTGGGATATTACTACTTTGGATACAGATAAAATTCAAGAGTTTGGAGTACTATGCCAAAGAAAAGCCATTCAGAAGTAAATGATACAGGAACACAGGGAACAATGGCACTTGACAAGGCAAGAGACATTTTCCAACAAATTTTTCCTGAGGTAAAACTTGAACAACATGCTACAGTTAAGGAGAAAATAGCTATTCTTATCGATGCAATCGCAAACCAGAATGTAGATGCAGAACAAGCAATGGAAGAACAAGCAGAGAAAAAGTATCAATACAAGTTAATTGATAAGATCAGCCAAGAAGTGGCAGTGAACAAGGTAAAGCTCTCTGAACTAACTAATCAATTAGAGCCAATGATTGCTGAGGCAATTACCTTAGTTCAAAAGATGTGCACACTTGAAAAGTTTACAAAAGAAAATAGTGACAAGTTAGCAGAAATAGATTCTAATGTCACAACGAGTGCATAAAGCCTAACCTCAAATGTAGACAATATCAAGGCCCATCATGACAAGGTCATTGAGGCTAACAAGCTAAGGCAAGAAATATAGGATGATGAAACACAATTAAGAGGTGAGATTACTGAACTACAGGCACACATCTTGCCTAATCTTACTATTCTACAACAACATTTTTCTGAAGCCAAAAACTTAATTGCAACCCCAGAGATGTCTGTAGTTGACAGCTTCTATGATATACACCTAAGGATATCACTTGAGCACATGGCTCTAGAAATACTGAAGGGTAAATGGGAAAAGATGATGGAGGAGATCAAATCCTCACATTCCCACCTTTTTGACAAGATGTAAGTACCTTAGCCTTTATTATCAAAAAAGGAGGAACATAAAGGAAATGTATATTGTATGTACAAAAGGAACATATATGTAAAGATAGTTATGCATAATATATCAAAAAAAAGGGAAAGAAAAGTACATAAGGAAATGTATATATACTTACACTTACCGGCATATACACAGGGGGAGTCATTTCATGACTAAGGAAGAAGTATACACAAGTGTACATACTAATACATTCAGTATGTTGCACATATCATGTTTTTGATACTAATGTCAAAGGGGGAGATTGATGACATTAAGTTTTTCCATTGGTACACTTAGTGAAAAACATTGATAGAGATCATCGGTACAAGCATAATCGACGGACTACAAGCATAACCAGCAGACATCATGGATACCCAATAGAACAAAAAGGTCACGAGAAAATGCTAAGTATGGAATTGACCGACAAGTGTTGCACTGACGAAGTAAATAGGACATCACTGACGGGTCAATAACATAACATGAAGATCATCACTGACGATATAGTTTTGAGAACAAAACTAATAGAGTAGAAAAGGCATACCTGATGAACAGCTCAAGAAAGAAACAATGACGGAAAATAAAATTGACAGTTAGTTAGAGAACCCAACTATTAGAACGGACAGTCAGTTAGCAAACCCACAAATAGTGGATCTGAGTTTTACACGTCAGATAAAGCATTGTAATTCTATTTATAGAGTTTTAATTTGTTTTAAATCATTACTTGAGGGTCAAGCAAGCATAATGTAAATATTTTAAAGCATCCTAAGAGATCTAAAACATATCTAACTAAAGATCAAGGTTAAGTTGTAAACCTTGGATCTAGAGTTAACTTGCGAAGTGTGAATCAAGAATAGAGCTAAAATCTAGTATAAATAGATGTTCAATCAATTGTGAATTATGACTTCATTATTGTTGATAGCCATGAAGAGCATCTAAGGAGTAGAAGGTAGAATTCATGCAAACTTCATAAACAGATCACACCAGTTATCAAGAACACACAGAGGTTACCAACGTGCAGAGAAAGGTATTATTCAATCATGAAAAGATGATTACTCATACATAGGAAGCTTTATTGGATCTGTTATCAGCAATTAGAGATTGCATACATCACCAGATCAAAGAATTATGTAGTTGCATTCTAGCAAGTGCATCACATCTAAAATCCTTTTGTAGAAGGTGGACTTAACAGTTCTTTACAAATCTCTTAACAGAGTGCACACTTAACAGTGTTGCTAAAGCTTCAAATGAAGTAGATCTTAACAGGTCTCCACTGTAATACTCCTAATAGGGTAGGTCATCACATGTGACCAATTGTAAGCCTTAACTAGTCCCTTCTTATCTACAGATAGTGAAGTCTTGTGGGTAACAATCCCCACCACAATTTTTACTTTCTAACCGGAGTTTTCTGCGATATCATATCTTGTGTCATGTGTTATCTAATTTCATGAATGTTTCTTGTATGGTTACATATTAAAGAACTTTTTTTTTTATGAATTGTGTCTTTTCAATTAATAAAATATCAAAGTTATATATCCACAAAAAGGGGCCCAGGGATATAGAAATCACCCCGCTGAGTTCACACGGAAAAGCCAAAAATAGTAAACAACTATTCCTAAAAAAATAGGCATAAAGCCTTTAAGCAGCAAGATCAGTGGCAGAGGGAGGAGGATCTTTATCATCAGAACCCCACACACAATTGGGGTTAACAAGAGGGTTGGGGAGTGACCATCCATCATCTTCAGCTTCTTCTTTATCTTTCTCTTCTGCCCTACGCAGAGAAATGGCTAAAGCCAGGTGAGGAAACTTGGAAGAGGTGGTAGGATACCAATCAGAGCCACAATGAGAACCAGGAGCATCATAAGGGGCAGACTGAGCCAGAGTTGGAGACCATGCAGAAGTACGGTGAGGCAGAGAAGCCAAGTGGTGCTTCCAACCATCGCTACCACCTCATAGAGAGTGGTGGTGGGGTGCCTAAGATCATGGGGTGCGTGAGTGGCACACTAAGGAGCTGTGCCCACAGCAGCGGCCTCTAGGAGGAGTACCTTCAGCAGAAATGGCATCAAGGGGAACCCTAGAAATAGTGTAAGGAGCATTTCCCTAATGATTGAGCAGCTCCTATAGGTGAGCCACTTCTAGAGCCACTTTATTAGCGTGAACTTGAATTTGCATCATAACATTATTACATATGCAAGACTTGTTATACAAAGCAACATTCATATCAAGAAAGCTGTGAGAAAAAACAACAGCATTCCTATCTTTCCATAAAGTGAACAAAATATCCATCCTAAAAGTATGCCAAATCTGGGTAAACTTGGAGGGAAGTCTAGGAGAATCTCCTAAGACAATCATGTGCCAGGAAAAAGGCTCAGGCTGAAAGGGTTTGAAGAAATCATGAATCCACTGCCAATACTATTGAGCTCTCCTACAAAACTAGAACATGTGCAAGAAAGTCTCAGGGTGACCACAGAAAGGAAATTGAGGGTCATGAACACCCAGATGTTTGAGCCTAGGGCCAACTAGGAGCCCTTGAAAAAGAAAACACCAAGAAAAAAGAGCCATCCTGGGCTCCATAATGGTAGCCTAGATGGTTTGAAAGCGAGAGCTCCAGTGAGAACTAGAAGAATGAAGATGCCATCTCTAATTAAGGGTATCCACCATCGGAAGATGGGGGGACAACCACCTATAACCTAGCCTTGGTTTGTAATTGCTGAAAGGTGTGGCAAGATACCATTTCCAATCCTTCCACCAGTGCATAATAGCTTGAATACCAATCTTATGAAGCAAGTTGGTAGGAACTGTAGAAACCAAAAGATCAAACGTTTGGCAATCTGAACGAGCAAAATGATACTAAACCTGCATATCCTCCTAGGAATGGAGACCCATAGAGGCTCTAGAGAAAAGGTTCTTAAGAGTCCGGATGCACCTTTTGAAAAAACACAGAGCACTAGTCCCTTGAGTCCTAGCCAAGGGGATGCCTTGAATAGAAAACAATGGAGACCACTAGAGGCTCTGCTGATTGAAAGAAAGCCCATTTCCAAAGGTATCACCATCTCAATGGAGCCAGGGCTTAATAGCTTCCCAAGCTTTCCAAATGCTCTTGATGATGAAGGTACCCTGAATTTGAACAGGTTTTTTCATAGTGAGCAAGGTCTGGAGACCAATGCCCTTCCAAGCCGGCCTGTGAACTAGGAATCCAGAAGAGATATAGTGCCTGACAAGAATTTTTTAGGCCTCATCACCAATAAGAGCATGGATAATCCACTTCACACAGAGAGAATGCCCCTATTTCTGAGTGGAGAGAAGGCCAAGGCCTCCAGAATCACAAGGAAGGCAACATAACTCCCAGGCAACCCTATGAAACACATGGCCGTCAGCTCCAAAGGCCCAAAGAAAACCTCTGAGTAGACGTTCTAGATTGAGATAAGAAGCCTTAGAGGGAGCCCAACATGAGGAGTAGTAGACATGAGTAGAAGCCAACACTTTAGAGAAAATCTAAAATTTCCTAGCAAGGGAGAGAGGCTTGCAGATCTAATATTGTAGCTTTTTTTCAATCTTGGCAATCACAGCATTCCATAAATCCACAAAAGAGCCATGGAAAGCAAAGGGAATGCCCAGGAAGTGGAAGACTTCCCCATGCTAAACCCATTTCCAGCCAAATTTATCAAGCCAGGGAGGGGCTGGAAGAAAATACTCTCTGAAACAAAGAGTTTTAGACCATTGGATAGTAGATCCAGAGGCTTGAAAAAAGGTGTCCAGGAACTGCAAGGCATTAGAGATGTTCTCCTCATCCTCTATAAGAGTGAGAAAGGAGTCATCAGCAAAGTGACCATTAACAAGATAGGAAGAGGATTCAGGAAGGGAAATGCCATGAACCAAACCAGAGGAAACAGAGTTGGCTAGCAAATACCCAAAGCCTTCAGCAGCAAGAACATATAAAGTAGGAGCTAGTGACAACCTTGCCGGATGGATCTAAAAAGCCCAAAAGTGTCAGATTGAGACCCATTGATGGTAATACATGCAGAGGAATCACCAAAAAGCATTTCTACAAGCTACAAGAAGTGAGGACAAAACCCAAGAGCTTGAAGCATAGCATGTATGAAAGGCCATTCAATGCGGTCATAAGCTTTAGCAAAATCAATTTTGAGGAACAGGGTAGCCTGTTTAGATTGATGAGCCCATTCCATCCTTTCCCAGATAGCAATAATGTTGTCAAGAATATACCTAGATTTAATAAAGCCAGTTTTTTTAGGGCGAACAATAAGAGGAAGGAGATGTTTGATTTTGAGAGCTAATGGTTTGGCAATTATCTTGTAGGAGACATTCAAAAAAGTGATGGGCCTCCAATTGTAGATATCCTTCAGATCACTAGATTTAGGTATGAATTTGATATTCCCTTTATTAATTAAAGTAACCAAACTTTTATTGTGAAAGGCCTCGAGGTAAAATTTGTGTAGGTTAGGACCAACAACATCCCAAAAGTGTTTGTATAATTCATAGGGGAAGCTATCACATCTTGGAGATTTATCATTAGCCATAGAAAAAGACACTTCTTTGAGGTCAAAGATGGTAAGCCTTTTCTCACAAAAGGCACGCTGCTCGACCACTATGCAGTTTGGAGTAACAACAATACAAGCCTTAAGAGACTCTTCCCACGCAACAGAATTACCCTGTGAAGCAAACACTTGTTCATAATGATGAACAAAAGCCTGAAGAATGGCTGGAAGCTCGGTAAGGGTTTCAGATCCTTGTTTGATCTTTTGAATACCAAAATTGGTATGCCGGGCTTTGAGAGCATGAAAAAACTCAGAGGCTTTATCGCCCACCTTCAACCAGTGGAGGGGAGCTTTGATTTAAGCTCCACGAGCAGCATAGGCATCAGCAATTTGCTTCTCATGTCAAAGTTGAGCCAGCTTGAGTTGGAGTTCAAAATCAAAGGGGTTCAATGCAAGCATATCAACAACATTGCAAAGATCCTTAGTGTTAGCTTCGTAAGCACGCTCCCTGTAGCAGGATAACTAACGGCCGTAAATGTGAAGAAATCTTGCAGTACGGGTGATGGCGTCATTCCACCATTGAATCCAACCAAGATTATTGTGGGGCCGAGGCTCTAAATTCCAAACTTGAAGAATGTGAGCAGTAGTGGAGGCATGCCTTAGCACAGACGTGTTGAGATAAAACTGCGTCTAAGCAGCCCTCCTGGCAAAGGACTACCAAGTGATGGAAAAATAAATGGGGAAGTGATTTGATAGGGTCACATCTGTCAGAGGAATGACAGGTAGGCCTCGATCTTCAGAAAAAGAGAAAAAATATTGAGCCATTATCATAGCATGATCTAGTCTCTTAAATATACGGTCAGAGCCAGCTTTAAAATTAGACCAAGTATGCCAAATCCCACCCTGTTGGTGGCGGTTAGCATTGGTATCAAAAAGGCCCAATTTATTATGCATGTAGTACTAGGCTTCTCTCTCCCCCGCTATCCAATGAAAAGGCATAATCCCTTCCTTGTTAGAGGCCAGCTCAACCATATTAAAATCCCCACACATAACCCAAGTAGCAGGAGGCAAATTGTCTGCCAGCCAGCACCAAAGTTGAGATCTTTCGACAACATCATTGGGGGCATAAACATTAATGATACCAAAAGAATGATTATGAAAAGATAGAAAAATCCAGGTGACACATTGCATCATATCAGATCCATGAGCAATAATAGAAGAATGAAGGCGAGGTGATAGAATAGTAATGACACCACCTTTACCAGCTTCATGCTAAGAAAAAAAGACAAAGCCATCTAGCCATATGACACGACAGGCAGAGTTAAGAAGGAACCCAAAAACTTTAACTTCCTGTAAACATAACACATCCACACTGTGAAGTTTGTGATGGGTATCACAAACATAGTACTTTCTAGAGAGGTCAGTTAGACCTCGCACATTCTAGGACAAAAAATTCATAAAAACTCTTGCATGGTTTCCTCGTCCCCAAGAGAGGAGAAACTATTTTGCAAGAAGGCTAGTATAGAGCCAAAGATAGGGAGTAAATCTCCAGAAGAGGTAAACCACCTTTTTTTTGGGTCGTCCGTGTGTCCATTAGGACTGCGAGACCGACTCAAAAAGCAGGAGGAAACTGAAGAAACTACTGGCGGTGCGAGCACCACTTCTGGAGTGGAAGGCTTCACGGCTGAAATTTTCCCCTGGATAACAAGGTTTGAAATAAGCGGCACCACTAGTGGTGCTTCAGTGGAAGGAGGATATTTTCCAACCAGAGGTTCTAGAGATGAAACAACAATGGAAGTGGCTTGCATCATCTTGGAGCCTAAGGCATTTCTTCCTTTTTGCAAAATTGTAGTCCATTATTTTTTTTTTCCAGCTTTCATGTTTTTGACTGGTGCTTCCTTTGGTGATGGCTTCACCTGAGGGGTAGCTAGCAGTCATTCCTTAATCTTGTTCTCTACCGATTGACACTGATAAAAGGTGTTGGGCAGGTTCAAATAGAGCACTTTTTGAGAAATGGTGAGATAACCAACCTAGATTTCAATAGTGTCCTTGAGGTCCCTAGAAAGGTCGACCTCAACACAGACATGTTTCTGGGGATGGGCATTGAAAAATTTGTCATGGTCCATGAAAATGACCTTACCAAGGGTTTTAGCAATGGACTCAATAAATGACCAGCATGGCAAAGGGAGACCAGGAAACTCAACCCAAACAGGAACCTTAAGTTTCTTGTCGTTCGAGACAGTGAAGTCTCGAGACCATCTCTGAAAAACAAGCAGGGATGACCAAACAGTCCAGGGCTTGCGACTAAAAATCACTTCTTCTTGGGAAGGGTTAGCAAAATGGAAAAGTAAAAAACCTGTGGTAAGGTTTTGCACACCATCAAGGTGGACCCCGTGAGGGGTCCAGCTCTTGTTTATCTAATCTTTGAGGATACTTTTAGGAGTACGACCCACAAAATATCAAATCAGAGTATGTTTTTCTAACCATTCACATGCAGAATCAAATTCTTGCAGATTAAGAACAATATCAGGGTTACCTCATGAAAGACCTTCGGGATGAACTTGCGAGGACATTTGTTCAGAGGAGGCACAATGGCTTTTTGAAACTTCAACTCGCACACCAGCATCAACTGCTGGGCCGAAGTTGGCCAGAGCCATACTAAAAGCTAACCCTAATGCAAAAATCTTCTAGTAAATGCGGTACAATAGATGGAAAGCTTAGAGCAAAGACACAAACATGACACCGTACGCATGAAACCCTGGCAGAGCCAAAATCAACAACCATAAAACTTGCCCAAAACTTGACTTGGCAGTCAAAGAACTTATATTATGGTTGCATATACATAAAGAAAGATGAACAGTTAGATAAGATAATTTACAAACTGATGATTAAGGGTTAATGGGATAACCAAGAAATTTTTTAGAGGTACTAATTCACCCCTCCCCTCTCAGCACATCATTCGAATATAATTCCAACAACAAAATATGTCATGATTTAATACATTACTTGGTACTTGAAATCTTTGTATACTTTGATTTTTTTTATTAGATAAATTGGGAGAGGGGCGAGTCCCAAACAAACAACCACAAAGGTAGAGAAAAGGGAGGAACTCAAAAATAAGTGAGACAATCAAGACCAAAAAGGTCAACCCTTTTTGAGAGGGAAAATTTTAATAGGAGCCACTAATCAGCGAGAACATGGTTCCAACCCCAAAAAGATCACCTAATCAGAACAAAGGGGTTTACTAAGGAATCTTGAACAAATTACAAAAAAAACCTTAACACTAAAGCAAAAGAGGGAGTAGTCATCCAACAAAGAGGTACCCACCTCTCTAGGAAAAGTAGAGGGAGAAAATTGAATATCAAAGAGTCACTCACAAACCACCCTCTTACTCTAGAACCAACCCACCCTTTTAGAACCACTCTCCACCGTAATAAGAGAGAGCATTGCCTCAAAAGCAAAGGTAAGAGTGGGGGAAAACTAGAGAAAAAAATAATCTTACAATTACATCCATATGACATAACTCCAACTCCAAAGCATTTCACTACACCTTAATAGAAGAACCATGAAGAGTAGTGAAGAGTGTAGCAATATAGGTCCTCATGTGAAAAGAGTAGAGAAATATAATGTGGCCCTCTCGAAAATGGTATAATCAAACAATTCCTTCAAACAAGAGTAAGAACCCCTAGCCCAAGAATAAAGAAAAATAAACACCATCCTAATAGAAATAGGAGCTAATAAAATATTGAGAAGAGAAATAAAAATCCCCCTCATATAAAAATTGCACTAGATTAAATCCTAAGAACAAAAAATACCTCCAAAATCAAGCCCCAACTAACCAAAGGCCAACATAGAAAAACTCGAGGAGATCCATAAAACTCCTATCAAAATCATATTTGTAATAGAATAGCTAGCACAAGGAGATTTCCATGAAAGAAAGAAAAAGAGGGAAAGTAAACTTCTTAACAATGCCAAAGGAAACCACAGAGATTCCAAGTATAATTATTACATTCTTAGGAAAACAAAAACCATCCCTAAAATTAGTGATGCTCATCACTAGGGATATATACACCTTAAACTAAGAGAGGAAGGGGAAGTGAAGAGGGGTAATAGAGTTCATCAAAATGCTTCATTCCACTACAACAAAAACCATAGCCAATAACTAATAGGCCAAATAAAAGTCCTCCATCACCAAAAAATGGAACAAAAGAGACACAACAATCGCATGTTAGGAACTAGAAAATACTAGATCCACCACTGAGAAGCCTCAGTAAATTAAAACCACCTTACCTAAATCTAGGGATCTACAGGGAGTATACAAAAAGGGAATAAAGAGACCCCATAACCTTCTTGCTACCTTTACCACAACCCCATCAAATGTAGGTCAAAGGAAAATAAGTATTTTCTCTTCAACCCACATGAATAAGAGACCTAGTAGAGCCACCACACCACTGAGATAACAAAAACCATATAAAAAAGAAACCTAGGAAAACCCAAAACCAACAACATCAACTATAAGAAAAATTTGCAAAGGATCCACACCAGAAACCTAAAAGCCAACATAGCTTCTGCAACCAAACACATTAAAGCCAACTACCCAATGAGATCCATCTTCATCGAAGGAAAGAAGAAGACAAGTCAACAACTTTGAAACAAAACCATAAACTAAAAGGGAAGAACCCATACTAGAGAAGGAGTCCTCAACACATCACACTTGGCATAAAACCCAAGATGTTCTACCTTTAAATTAGGAGAACAATAATGGGACCTAAAGGGAACAACCTCTAACTCACTTCCAACGATAGAGTACCCATAACGCTCTACTTAAATAGGCCAATATAACTAGATCATAAAGGAACTATTATTACTGTGATCACAATTACAATTTAAAAACCTTCTACACATTATGTGTCAAAAAATCCAAGTCATAACACATTTGCGTTATTTAAACTTTTGAATAACCGAAATGCGTTAGCATCATTTTTGGGTATTTTTTATAGCCAATTTTTTTTCACCATTTTGGTGGACATGCCTAATAAGATGAACTTAATTGAAGATAGAAAGATTTAACCAAGGAGCAAAGCAGTTGATTGATGAGATAAAAATTAAATTTTAATTGGAATGAATTTATTGGGATTTTAACGTATTAAAATGCTAATTGTGTATGTGTATAAAAATATTTTGAGCCCAATGAAATAAAATTTTATACCCAAGCATTATATTCATGAAGTTTTAACTTCTTAAGATATTCAAATTCTTGAATAAATTAGATTTAGATCATTTGAATAGCTTTTGTCTTTCTTGTTGTAGGATCAAAGATTCTCATTAGGTGAATAAGAGTAGGTAATGGTCATCCTCTTTTGATTTTTTTGAAAAATGAATACTTATGGTTCTTTTTATGGCAACCTAGGCCCTAGGGGTATAGTGGAGTTGGGTAGAATAGTACTAATTTACTTCACTTATTTTTTCTTCTACTAAGGTGTCTGGTGCTAATAATCAAATGGAGGCTTAAGTATTCCTTTTGGGTCAAGAGAATGCATATGAAATAGGTTAGAAGATGATAGTATGTGAGATGAACTCCTTGATTTTGGTCTCACTTATAAATAATAGAAGGTTTTTGGAATACTTTTTAGGGATTAACATCTTGTTTTGAGTAGACTCTCCCCCTTCCATAAAGCTTTGATTCTACCTTTATTTGCATATCACTAGAGAATGAAATGCTATTGCAACTATTTAATCAAATGAACTTTTGATGTCAATCACATCTAGAATGTTATAGATCACAAGTCATTGTCTTTTACTCAAACTTCATAGTTTCTTAAGCTCCTTCATAGATTCCTATAATTTTTAAAAGTGTGACATTATATAAAGCATCTTTAAATTTTTACTCATTAGACCTTAATAATTTTTTTGTCATTTTACTTAATACTTTATTATATATATTTATTAAATTTTCAAGTTGTTTATTCTCCTTTTAAGCCTTATTTATTGATTCTTCTTTTATCCTTTAGACATTTTTCTAGGATTTTCCCTTCTCTCCCTATCCTCTTTGAGTTATATGTACTTCCTTATCCTTTCTTCCTCTTCTTTTTAGTATGTATTGGTCTACAACTTACCATTTTTCCATTTTCTTATGAATTCTTTCATTCTAACAATTGATCATGAAGTGTGATACAAAATGTTGATGTAAATGGGAAAAAAATATCAGTGGCAGAAGATATATCTCATTTAGATTTGGCATATCAGGTGGATCTGTAGTAATGCTTTCATTTTCCTTGTAACCAATATGAAAAGGTTGTAAAAGGAATACCCCATTTCTACAATAGCTCAGATGGAATATTCATTATCTTCAACATCTTTAATTGCATTGTCCAAGTTTGATTTTGTCCAGTGTTTTCCTAATGGTGAATTCATAGATGTAGTTGAACCTCTAACTTGCATATTTGATATGTCATTTGGATTTGGTATCTCATTTGGATTTTTTATATCAGGTGGATCTATAGTAATGATTTCATTTTCTAGATTACAGTGAAGTGTAAACCCTCTTTTATGCCTTGGCAAAGGCATTGTTCTCTGAACTTGATTCTTCTTAGAAATTTTCATGGTGAAATATGTTTAGTCTGCATGAAATTTATTGTATGGAAAAATCAGATTAATAAAACATTAATGTTAGAGAACTATTTGCAATTTATTTTAACAAAGATTGCAAATACTTTTAACCAAAGACTGCATTTTCTTCTAACAAAGATTGTAAATTCCTTACCAAATATTGCTTTAGTCTGTCTCCGAATTCTAGTTGTTAAATAGGCTGCATTTCCTTTCAAATAAATGCTTTATCATACAATAAAAAAATATTTCTAAATCTATTGCAAAACAAGCAAGTTTTTTTTTGAAACCTATTTCTTTGGTCAACATTTCTTTTAACTAGCTTGCCTACAAATTCTAGTTTTTCCTAATCAATAACATTTCTAAAAATATAGAAAATTATTTGGTCAACATTTATTTTAACTAGCATGTCTGCAAATTATTCTTGTTAAATAGATTGCTTTTCCTTTCAAATGCATGATCATACCATAACTGAATCTTAAAATCTAACTCTAACTGAACCTTAAAATCTATATATTTCTATTTGGCACATATTGTTTTCTTTAAACCTTAAAATGTGTATTTTTCTATTTGGCACATATTGTTTTCCTTCAACAAAGATATAATGATAATTGTAGAAAATGTGTGGTGGCTCGGGCTTTAAAAAAATAGCATTTCCTTTCTAAATATGCATGACTATAGAATTATAGAACTACAAAATCTATATGTTTCTATTTGTCACATATTACTGCTTGTAAAATACACCACTTTTCCTTTTGAAACAAAAATATGTGACCATAGAATTTAAATTGACTATAATCTATATGTTTGTATTTAGTGTTTATTTTACCTTTACAGTGATAACTTTTTGTTTTATCTCTAATCAAATATTAAAGAAAAATAAATCAAAACATGAGCATCGAATAACAAAAAATTGACTGTAATCTATATGTTTGCATTTAGCTCTTATTTTACCTTTACAGTCCTACTTGTTTTTATCTCTAATCAAATATTAATGAAAAATAAATCAAAACTTATGCACCTAAATATGTCTAGTATTGTTGATGAGAGGAGTTGTAGATATGGTTGATTCCAATTAAATCCTAGTAGTAGTATTGTTGGAGAAAACAACTTAAAGCAATGAAAAATTTAAATTCCATAGTGAAAGGAATAAGACTTCTATCTTGGGTTTTATAGCATTTTGAAGAATGGTATATCTAACACCCTTTGATCTGTGGACTGAATCACAATTGATTAGTTTTTGTTTCCATGGATTTTATGGATGAGATTCTTTTGTTGCCATGGAGCTTATTGGATGGTTATTGTTGTTGTGGATTTGATTGGATGAATTTTGTTGCCATGGATTAAGTTTTATTACCATAGATTTGACTAGATGTATTTTGTTGTCATGGATTAAGAGCTTGGTTTTTCGATACTTGATTTTATGATTAGAGATTGTATTCTTCATTTTTATTGTATTTTTCATTTATGGTGAGCCCTACAAATTGTTTATTTTGTAGGTGAGAGGGCATATAAGCCTATAAATGCACCAGCTAGGAGCAAGTTGAAATGAAATGTTGGAAGAGATTACTTGCATTAGATTTGATGCTACTCCAGTAGTTGTACGCTGCTAGGCAATATTAAAAAAAAAATTGTATAGATTTGACAAAGAGTCCAATAGTTGTACTTTATTGTACTTAAATTGTACAAGTTGCAATGTTTGGCAATCACAAATCAAATGTTAAATTGTGATATTTTTCTCCATATTATATCTCATTTTTATATATTTTGTTTCTAAATGTGAGATGTCATAGCTATGATTAATTTTCACACACTTAATTATTTATAAAAGATTCTTTGTTTTAAAACTCATACGCTTATTGTAGACAACTTATTTATATTAATTACAACAAAATATATTACATATCATTCAGTAATATATGTATAAATGATTTTTTTAGTTTAGGATTATAAGATCTCTAGTGTACAACTATTGACTCTATATATCACATATTTGATAATATTTTGATTAATATATGAAATTAATATGTACAAGATTTAATATTAATTTGTTCTACAACTAGTTGCCGATAGGCTTTCCTTCTGGGGTTGCTAGCAACCGGAAGTTGTCTCACACTACCTGAAAATGGTTTCCGGTCATAGATTACGGTGACGTGATATTTAAAGCCCATTTAAGTCTTGTATTGCAGCAGTTGCAGAAACAGTGACGATAAAGGTAAGAAATATGTGCCCCTCTGGCACTACCAAGTAATAATGTCATACAGTAAATATGGCTCACCATTGTCAGTGTTTAAAAATGACCTCTAGCAGAGATGAGAAGACAGCAGGGGCGGATTGGAAAAAAATGGCGGCAAAGCTATTTTTATAAGCTTCACTGATCTCAAAGTAGTGATCTGCTAACGGATCCACTTGTGGACTGCACCTTAAGGGATGAAACAAATATTTCATCGATTAA
>MU227777.1:204915-216009 GCA_018584345.1 Thuja plicata
ATTCAAAATGGATGTTACTATGTACAATACTTCCTTGTACAATGCTAAATATTTGGAGACCATCACTTTTATTCACTTCCTTTTATTATCTAAATCTTCATTTATGCTTTCAAATAAAAAACCTATCAGCATATCCTTGCACCTCCTTTTGGGTGCAAGTGCTAGTATTAATAGTCACAATTGCTATAACGACTATTGAACCCCGCACGACTACGGTCCCTCTTCCCTAGCGCAAAGTTGTTTTAATGTGTTTTTGTCTTCAGCCAAGCATACCGCTTTTCTTGACTCTAGAAGGTTGTATGGCGGCTGTGACGTTGTTGACAGGGTTCGCTAGCATACGAGATGAGCGCGGATTAAAGTGATTATTCGAATCTGTCAACAGTCAGCGAGTTTGACCCGTAGACTCAGACTCCGTCGCTCTTGTTGACTATGTCATCGTGGAAGACTCAGACTCCGTCCGCTCTTGTTGAGTATGTCATCGTGGAAGCAAGTAGATGACGGTGACAACCAGCTCCTACGGATAAAGCTTGGCAAATCCCACTGAGATGGCAGTAATTCCCCGCAAAGACTACTAAAAAATGTAGTGAAATTACGATTTAATATTGCTGCTGGGGTTTTCATAGAGATAGACATTGTGGAAGAAAGTGGGGAAAGCTTCCTTTCTCCAATTGCTCTTCATCGAGGTTCAGCCAAGTAAAACTGTTTTTTTGGTCATATGGAACTATCCACGACATTCAATATTTTGGCTGTAGACCGAATAGTGATAGGATTCAACAGGGAGCCATAGAAAGGCGTGCCGAAGGGCCCTACTCGCCAATATCTCCCTATCCCTCATCGTTTCCCATCTATTTATAACCTCAATTGCTCTTTGTAATGAATCACATCTTCATCTCTTCTTTAATCTGACGAAATGTATTTCTCAGCGAGAGTGCGGCTATTTCTGGCGGCTTTGCTAGTGTTGTGGACTGTTACAATTGAGTCCGCGTCGGAGGAAGGCGAGATATACGCATCATGTACTGTGGAGAAGTACTCCAACGGCTCCGAGTTTGATAACAACCTGGAGGTGCTCTTAAAAACTCTGAGGGAGAAAGCAGCAAACGTGGGGTTCGGCGCTTCTGTTTATGGGCGGAGGAAGCCGAACCGGCTGTCGGGGCGCCTCCAGTGTAGATGAGATCTCTCTTCCGCTGACTGCGCCGCCTGTTCAGCGCAGGCAGTGAAGATCGTCCGCCGCGACTGCCCCAACGCCATTGGCGCCCGTGTTCAGCTGGAGCATTGCTTCCTGCGCTACGCGAATTACAGCTTTCTCTCTCACTTGGACACCAACTTCTCGTACGTGCTCATCAACGTCAATAACAATAAGGACACTAATTTTAAAACCGCCGCTCGCAGTCTTTTGGCGGCTCTGTCGACTAAGGCCCCCGCAAGCCCTATCGAGTTCGCGTTGGGGTCGTCCGTTGTTTCTTCTAATTTGAGCATCTATGGCATGGAGATGTGCTGGCGAGATATGAGCAGGAAAGACTGTGCGACCTGCCTTTCCAAGGGAATTAAAGAGCTCTTCGACTGCTGCAGCGAAACAGTCGGTGTTCGGGTGTTCATGGGCAGCTGCACCCTGCGCTATGAAACTTATCCGTTTGCCAAGCTCAATTAGAGTTTAACCCATGTATGAGACTCGCTTTCTGTATGTGTGATGAACGACGCCGGAAGCTTATTCTCTAAATAAAGTCATAGTAATAAGAATAATGAAGTTAAAGGTGAGATCGATGGCGGGCCTTCATAAAATTTATGTTGCAGGCTTCAAACATGAATCTAGTAAAAAGAAATCAAAAGAGTGGGTCAAGTATTTTCTATTTCATTAAATGATAACAATTAGAGCGCTGTTTGCAGCTTGGAAAAATTATAAGTTTATTAGTATAAGAAGCAAAGCGAGAGATTATAGAGGAGAATTCGGTTATAACAAAATGATTATTTGCTTCAATGACGGTGGGTTGGTTGGCAGTGTCTTGGTTTGATAGAGAGCTCAGTTTGAGTAATTAAAATTTGAAATTTTAGGTTTTATATTATATATGAAACTAGCACTATATAATATATTTACACTATATATTCACAAACTAGTAAATGAATATATAATGAGAAATATAAATAGTTTAAGTAAATGAATTATACCATTTCTTAATTAACTTTTAGATATATATTATATTAACATTTTGGATGATTATTAAAATTAAAATATATATTATTGGATCAATTTATGATCATTATGTGTAATATTGCAATAGGAAAACATATTTATTGGAGATTTATTTTATTCATTTTATTTTTTTATTAATAGAACAACAAAAATACTAAAACTAATATTAATTTATATATAAATATTAATATTTAATAAAATGATTCTTTTTATCTTTTAGTCATAGATCAATGCATAAGAGTGTATTTAAGAGTATTCAAGAAGAGAACATTTAAACTTTATGTTTTATCATAATAGATAAAAGTGTAGTTTTTTAATTTTTATATTTTATTTTTAGATACTTTGTATACATGTCATAAAAGTATAAAATTACAATACTCAATTTAATTCATTTGAGATGCAAACTGTTTCACAAAATTTTAGCCAAATCACATTTTAAATTACATTGATCCAAATTAATCCGCATCCCTTGGTTACTTGAGACCATAAGTTGAACTATATGGTATGAAAGAAAAATTAAAATTAACTTTAAGTCGAAGTGAAAGAGATAAAGGGCAAGGAAAATAATTACAATCCATTTTTAAATTTTTGTATGAACTTTGAAACTTCTTTAAATAAAAATCTAGCTACATACTACTGCAAAAAATGGAAGAAAAAGACTGGGGTATGGGATAAGAACACGAAGGGTGGGCTCATAACGTATATGAAGCGTCTGCATGGGTTCAGAGATGAGGTCACGAAGGCTTTTGTTGAGAGTTGGAAGGATGGTACCGTGACTATTGGGGGAATGGCTATAAAATTACCGAAGATCTTATAACGGAGGTGTCTGGGTTGAATACCAAGGGCATGAAGTTTTATAGATATAAGAAGACCTCCCAAAAGGCCATTTTGCACTTCCCTAAGGACAAGGAGGAAGCCAAGAGCTTGGTGAAGGACTCTGGTGGCTGTTATGATGTGGACACTATCAAGGAGATTTGGGCGAAGGTGCTTAATGCTTTCATGGAGTATATCACCCTAGATGGTAGGTTTAAAAGGGCTCACTCCTACCATTTTGTGTTGCTCTTTCATTTCAGACATAAGGTTAGGGTTTCCATTCTGTTTTATCTACTGCAGTGCCTCCGCCATAGTATAATTGATCATAGGAAGAAAGAGAGTAAGCCGATTCTGCATGAGGGTCTCATTCTTTTAATTGTTGAGCATGTTAAGAAAGTTTCTACTAGTAGCCCTCTTATCCTTTTGCATAGAGACTCTGGTTCTACAAAGGCTTTGGGAAAATGGATTCGGGAAGGTGAAGATAAAGCGGAGTTAACCATTGGAAAAAAATTAAGATTTGATAAGAAGGATGGTATGGATATAGACTCTAAAGGAAAAAGTGCTAATGGCTATGCAGATACTGATTATGTCCCCCACACCCAGTCTAATGAGGAAAGAAAGGAGTCCCTGTCGGTTTTGGTGAGCGATTCTGGTGATGAAGAGGACAAGAATGTGTCTGCCGAGGAAGCCAAGGCTAAAGGTGATGACGCTGAAGATAAAAATGGGGATATGGTAGGCCAGAAGGTTCCCATTTAGGTTAATTATGATAGCTCTAAGGAACATGATGTTCCTATTTCACCAAAGCTCGAAGTGGTCATGGAGGTGCAGTCAGAGAGGAAGGTGGATAATGAGACTCTAGGCTTGGAGACTGATGACAAGGGTAATTTTCCCTCCAGCTCTAAGAATATCCCCTTTGCAAGAATGGGTTATATGCAAGAACAAAATGTTCAACTCCTTCAAGAGGACATGGATGATAATATTGAACCCCCTTTCAGTCTCCTCCAAACAGCAAAGGCGATGTCGATGTATTCATTCTGCCTTATGAAATAGGTCTTCAAGGAAATTAAAAGCCTCAATCTTAGTTTCCGATCCATCTCTGCTAAAGTTGATCTTTTTCAGGGGAATATGGATACTCGGTCGGTGGGGATTGATGGCCGAAAGGGTAAAGAGGAGGAGAATAACATGAAGGATCTGCGAGATATAATGGAAACCCTGGAGAACACTCTGAAGAAGCACATGAAGGATAATAACCTTTTCATGGGTTCCACGATGGAGTGCTTCAATACCATCAAGATGGAGCTGGATGCTAGCTCTTCGACTGGCCCAGGCAAGCGCACTTGATCTGCTAAAAAGAAGAAAATTCAAGACATGATTCAGAACTCTCAGACTTCAACGGTTCTCTAAAGAAGGTGTCTGAGGCAAAGAAGGAGGAGGAGGGAACTCTTCTGGAGTTTGCCTAGGTCCTGCTGTTCCCCTACTTTTGTGCTGGTTTTTTTGGTTTTCGGTTGCTAGGAGGTTTAGCTAGTTTTTGGTTTTTTGCATTGGTTCTAGGTTCTGCGGGCTGATGTCCAGCCATGTTCCAGTTTAGCGGTCTTAATGACTTTTCCTTTTTTGTAATGCTTGTTAAGGGTTTTGGGTCCCCATAAAACCTATTTTTACCAGCAATAAAAAACTAGTCATGCAATCTCCTTTTTAAAAATTAATTAAAAGGTGTATTTGAAAGGTTCCCAACCCTTTTATGACATTTCTATAAATCCTCAATTGAAATTCAAACATAGCTACACAACTGATAGTCTTAACCGATTATGAGTTTAGAAATTTTATAAACAGGTCAAGAAAGACACACACCCTTGACCTAGACCTATTTGACAAAAAGAAATGCTTAGAAAGACCTTTCATCCTCCTGTTTATTACTATCTAAAGAAATTCATTATTTTTATTCTTACAATGAGGGAGAGTGTAAGCATAACATTCAATTTATTGCATTATTTGCTACATATTTCTTCATGTAGTCACCTATCGTTGCATAGTTACAATTAAAATAATTATATTCATGCTTTTATAAAGATGATTCACCTTCATTCAATAAAACATCTAAGCTTTTGATATTTCATATGGTATTAGAGAAAATATCATAATACAAATATGATTCATTTTTGTGCTTGTAACTTGCAAAGAATGGGAGAACATGGATCTTTAATTACCTAATCTTGAATGTATAACTCTGGAAGGCGTTGTAAAAAGGAGGCAACCATTACTTAGGTGATAACTGTGACTAGTAGGCTTTGGAAAGTAACAAGTAGATGGAAATATGATCATTTTAGTATTGAAGTAGCTTGTATACATAATTTTAGACCTAAAACTCTACTCAAAGGAAGAAAAAAGTGAAGCATGTTTTGGACTAAATAGTCTTATTGTTTACTCTTTTTTCTAAGTTTACTTAAGTAACTTCATTAATGTGGTAGATGGATATCTTTGAGTCTAATTTGGCCTCCATCACATCCTAGAGGATTTGTAGAGTTCTATCAGAACTCCACTTCCTCCAGGTTGAGACACTTGTCTCAACCCTATTTTTTCTTTCTATATGCTCTTGCCTATATAAGAAGAGTTTGTTGTATGTTTTTACTCACCTCAATTCAATACAATCTAGTGTTGAATAATTCTCTTATGTTGGATGTTTGTGGACTAGCTTATGGGTATAGGATAGTTTATCCTAACATGGTATTAGAGCTACATTCTCACAGCTCCTAGTGTTTGAGAGTTTTCATTATTTTCTTGAGTTTTTGAGGTCGTGGTTTCTCTATAATTTACCATGTTTGCAGATCTAATATATATATATTTTTTGGGCAAAAATGGCTATGCCATTAAAATATTTTATTTATATAGTGTTTGCAGATCTATTATTATTATTATTATTTTGGCTCTGCTTCTTTTTTGTGATTCACGAGGTTTTCTTATGAGTTTACAAGCCACGGGCAAAAGGTGTTAAATTTCCATCATAAATTGTTTCTGACATATTTAGGAATTAGGTGGCTTTGAAATCATTTTTGGTAGGCATTTATGGTTAGAGCTTTCTTTTTCCCAGCGCCTTCTGACCGCCATCAAGCCATATTTTATTTATTGCAGTTTTCAGTCAATGTGATTATTGTCCAAGTCGGCTAGTTTTTTGGCTGATCATTTCCACATTTCATGAAACTCCTATGTGCATTTTTGTGGGCTCTCTATGCTTTCTAGAGTCGCATAGGACCACGGATAGTCATTTTTTCACATTGCGTGCTTGTCTTGGGGTCCTATACCCACTTGGTGAAGCTCGCGAATGTTTTTTTTATCCTAGTGCAAACACATTCATGCTGGTTCATGTTGTTCAAAGTTCTTGATGCAGCGAAAGCGTTAATGCTGGGAAGTGGTATTCTGTGATTTTTATAGTTCGCCACAAACATTGGAGTTAGTATCCAAGTACTCACATTGGTTGCTGCTCTTGGTCGCATGGTGTTTGTGTTTGCTCTTGGGTGCATGGGTCTGTGTTTGCTTTTTGGTCGGTGAAATTATTGCCTTGGTCAACATTGGTAGTAGTTCAGGGAATTTAATCCCACCTTTATGATGCACTAAAAATCAAAAGCTTTAAATGAGCATGACGGTGGGATCTCTACTCAGCGCAAACTTTCAAAGTTTGGTTGTTGGCCGACGCATTACAAGAGACATTCTATTTGATGCAGTGAGCATGGATTCTTGTGGAAATATGTTCATAATGAATGGCAGCTTTAAGCCCATGTATCCTCTATGACTATAGGCAGTCTTCTTTTGGCACCTTCATAGATAAAACCAAATGGCTAGCGTGCTGAATGTGCTAACGTGTTTGTGATTGCGATGGCTCCTTGTCTGGTTCATGACCACCCATACCATTGGTCAAAACCCTTGTCTTGAGCTCACAATGACCTTGGATAGATTACTTTTTATTGCGTACGATGGTTCGTTGGTAACCACTCATGTTAATGAGTTCGTTCTTAAGTGCCATAAAACTTTGGTATACAAAGTGGAGCTTTTGTGGTTTTATCGAGCAATCAGAATCTGTTTATCGCGCTTACACAATCACTAGAAAGTTGCTTCGACGACATATGCTTGTGGTAAAGGTATTTTCTGAAAATTTTGTCATTTTAAGACAGATATCCTAGCTTGAAGCTACAAGTTGTTTCTATTTTTTCTCTTGGCAAAAGTTATTGTCCGGGAATTGTAAAATAAGTTTTTATCTGTCCTGGGGTGTCTTGTATATGGTCCTTTATGTGCCCTTGTAAAACATGTCAGACCTTAGGATTGAGTTGGTCAACCCACACAACTATCACACATGGAAGTTCAAAATGATGCAATTTTTGCAATCTCGAGGTCTCTAGTAGCTATTGGAAGCTTACCAACCCAAATTCACAAAGGCAGTTGAGCAGTTTGTTCACAAAAACAAAATGGATGAGGCAAAAGGACTCATCGGTTTTCATGTGTCAGATAATCTATTGTTTCATATTGCTGAGTGTACAACACCTATAGAAGTATGGGATAAGCTTGCAGGGTTTTATGGTAAAGTCAACCAATTCAAAATCTTGTAGCTAGAAGTCGATCTCACTTCTCTTTCCCTAGATGCATTTCCCTCTATTCAGCATTTCCTTGCATGATTCAGGTCCATTTTGTCTCAATTGAAAGGTTGTGGTCATGCCAAAGAGGATAAGGAGTGTATTTTCTTTATCCTATCTATTCTTAGAGGTCCTTTCCAAGTGTTTGCCTCTACCTTCTATTCTACTATGGATGCTATGGGAGAAGATCATAAGATGCCCTCATTTGAGGAATTTTGTGATAGATTAACAAGGAAGAAAGCCAAGTTCATTCAAATGGATACCCTTCCTAAGAGTCATGCCTTGATGGCTCAATCTCCTAAGGGAAATGGTAAGTATAAGAAGCAACCACAAATAGATTCATCTTCAAGAAGTAAGCCTCCCTATAGGCCTAAGGTGAATAATGATCAAAATCCTAAACCTCCTTATCCTTCTCCTTCTCCTCGTCCTCCTCACTCGGGAGGATCATCTTCTAAGTATAAGAAGAAACAGGAGAATTATTCTTTTAAGGAAAACCTAGGAAAAATGACACACCATACTCTCAAAGGCTAGCAGCATTAGATGAAGCTATGAAGAGGCACAATATTGCAGTTGCCAAGAAGGATATTGTAGAGTTCTATCAGAACTCTACTTCCTCTAGGTTGAGACACTTGTCTCAACCCTATACTTTATTTCTATATGCTCTTGCCTATATAAGCAGAGCTTGTCAAGTATGTTTATACTCACCTCAATTCAATACAATCTAGTGTTGAATAATTCTCTTCTAGTGGATGTACGTCTAGGGGCTGTGTTTTGGGTATAGGATAGTTTATCCTAACAACGTGTAAGGTGAAAATCATATTTTCAATATTAGAAAGGATCATGAAGTAAATTGCATCACACTTTTCTAGGTTTGGAAATCTTAATTTCCTTTATATGTTTCATGATGGATTTAGAATTGTGTCTACTATAAATTTAACTTAGAAACTATTGTACAATCCAAGTATGTGGTAAAAATAATGTATTAAATTTATTACTTGTATATTAGCATGGGTGATGTGCTAGATGAATGCTAAATAATTGTAGGAGTGGCCATGATTTGAGTAGTAATGATGGTGAACAAGTCATTGTTTCCTTATTACACACAAAGAAGGACAAATTGGGTTGATTAAATATAAGATCGATGTGAAAGTGAAAGATTTGTTAGCTACATATTTTAAGTAGAGTTATATTATTAAAATTTACTAATCTGGTGTAAGGATTAAAAAATATGTTATGATTTGATATATCATCTGGTACATGAAATCTTCTTGGATTTTAATTTGATTGAAATCCAACCATACAGATTTAAAAGAAGCCACATGTTGACATCCAAGCAAGAAGGACAACATTAGTATAATGCGATCTAAAATAATTGATTTTTTTGGAAACAGATCCATTGGATGTATGTTGGATCATTAGGTATGATTATGACATTTGAGAATATTCCATTATTGTGTGTGAAGGTAGATGAAGTTTGAAGTAATCAACCTCTACTTGAAGTGTCATTGACTTGCGTACATTTAAACATTGTGAAATCATTTTTTATTAATGTAGTGTTTATTTTTGTTATCACTCCATTGTATTTGTATGATTTTGTACATGTAAACATGTAATAACAGTTTGTGAGATATTTTAAATATCTGGATTGACAATGGAAATAAGGGGCTTTTTTTGAGGTATGCAGGTGCATGTAATTGGTCTAAAACATCATTTGAAAAAAAATAGGATCACACATTATGTTTCTATTCTCAATGCAAACCTTTTTATCCTTGATGTAAATTTCAGAGACTGACATAATTGAACCATCAAAGAACCTGATGCAAGTGGATAGAGTGTAAACACATCAACTAGAGGCTAGTGGAACTAAAGGATGGAAGAATTTCCATTATTTCAAGTTAGTTTCTTAATTTGAGATGATGATTTGCATCGAAGCATTTCAAAATTTTTATTATTATTGATGGATATAAAGAATGCATATGCAAATATTGTGAAGTTTGATCTTTGAAAACAAACAAGGATTTGGTGTAGAGATTAATATGGATTATTGACCATCAATCTTATGAGACTTTGATAGAGAATTATAACCTTCCTAGGCTCATTAGAAAACTTGATGGAGCTCTATCACAACTCAATATAGATGATTTTCAAGTAATTTAAGAATCCATGGTTCGAGTGTTGGGGAATGAGAACTCAAGAATTAAGCCTTATGTACAAGTGAACTTGATGGAACTTCTCTAGATTTAGGATTAGTTTCATCAAAGAAATATATTCTCAAGAATGTGTAATTATTTTTATGTACTGAACATGTTTTGTTATGTAATCCTTACGAGGGTCCCTTGGTAAGGTGAAAAATAGTAAAAAATATCATCAAGGTTATGCAAACAAATAATGAGGGTGATAATTTAAACATAAATTTTGATAAGTTTGGTACATTAGAAAAGACATACTTAAAACACATATTCCTTACACTCTTCAATAGAAAGTGTTGTAAACTATTAGCAAGTACTCTCAAAATAGAAGGCTAGTTATATGATAAAATCCAAGGGCCTTCCATTGTTAGCACATTATAGTAAAGTTACAGTTACCACAATTGCTAAAAATGCCATAACTACTATGCCCTATTGTATAAATGTATGAACTCTTTAATTAATAATAAAGCAACATATTGCTTCTCTAATCTATCATCTGGAATCAGAGTGCTATTATTTTTGAGCCTGTTCAATGAAGAGACATAAAAAATGATATTGAGAGTAGACTTCACAATTACTCATCTCACATCAAATTTATCTCTTGATTTCTTCTTTAGGTGGATCTAAAGATTGGCCCTGTAAGTGTAAATACATAGGAGAAAACAAAATAAATTTGTACTCATCAAATGATCGGGTAGCCTATGAAGAAACGTGTGTGAATTATCATACAATGCACCCCTATGTACTTTGATTTATTTCTTTTTCACTCACCAAATAATTTTATCAAGCCAAATGACACTACAAATCATAAGTGGATTGAGAGAAACAAAACTATTATTCATATAGTTTTTGTTCAAAGACCAAGGTATATTTATAAATGCAATGCTGATTATAACATTGTTCTTTACAATATCCTTCACTTTACCATGGGGATTGGACTTAAATCTAGAGGGAAAATCAACAACTGTGTCAGTATAAATCTATTGAATACTTTATACTATATTTATCTATAATGGTCAATACTCACATCATTGTTGGTGGCTTTCAAAAAGATCCATTCACCTAGTCATCCTATCATTTGGATGGCTAACAGTCATCGTATGACATGAAGCATTAGAGTCCAGTAAGCGATTTTTTTTTCAATTTTGCGAGTCATTTGCAAGTTTTGAGTCTTGGGCTACTTCTTCATCTCTATTTATCTCATATACATATACTTATACAAATACAAGTGTGTGTGTGTGTGTGTGTGTACACACACACACACACACACACAGATATATATATA
>MU227777.1:219631-243399 GCA_018584345.1 Thuja plicata
TCCTATCAAGACATGTGTTCAAAGTAAAATCATGAATTAAGCTTTTCCTAAAAAGTAATACTAGCGAAACTAGCATTTTCCTCCACAACAACATAAGTATATAGATCTTAATTTATGTAGATATTGGATGCTTTTTCTAAGTGAACTTTTATCTTTGACAATTTATTCCTTAACATCATCCTGTTGATAAAAATATTGTGAAAATAAATATTTTTCTTTTTACTATAGAAGCTCAATAAAAATGAGTACATTACATGCATCAAATCACAAGGGTATTCAATGAACAATAATAAAACTATCACCAAAAAGTATGATGTTGTCATTGAAATACAATAAAACGGTAGAGATGAAACCTACTTTTTGTAGTAGAAAGAAATGAATTTATGTTCACAAAAAGTTCTATTACAAATAAACTAATTTGGAAAATATTCTAGCCATGTAAGAGACCCACTTTAAAGGTTGGGAGCAAAATTTAATGTAATGAATTCCCACTTCACATATAAGAAGCAATAAAAATAGTTGTATTATTAAATTAATCTACTACCCTTTTATTCAAACCTAATGCATCTTTCTTATTGTAAGACACTCTTCTATTGCTCAACAACAAAAGTTTAAGGGATAATAATTGCATATTACATTTATTGTTTTAGTGTGACTCTATGGGTTTGTGGAAGTTTGCACTTGCATAGATAATAGATGATCCTAATTCCTCCTCAATTCATAAAATCTACAAAAGAACCAACATTTGTTAGCTTTTACATATTTAATTATAGGTACCTAGTTATATTTGGCAAGTCACTTAGATTGACATGGAGCTCTAGTGTTATTGTTAGCATATACTATTGAATATTATAGAAACTATTGAATGTATACTATTTAATGTTAAAGAAACTATTTTTTGAAAGAAAGATCTTCTTGATATATTAACTATTCTGAATCAATGGTTGCACTAGACGAGCACTAAGAATGCCTTAAAAACATATTTAAAGCCCATTTTTATGCAAGTGTACACCTCCTAAATATTGTAAACATAGAAACAAACAAAAATTATTATGTCTAGTCCTAACTGTTAGAATGTGAATTTGATGATATCATCTATTGTTGTCATCAATGGTTGTCATTGATATCAACGCATATTATGCATAGATGTGGTTTGGTTTCTTTGATGCTTTGGTTGAAGCATGCACTGTATGATGTGCTTTAAATATTTATCTTTATCCATGTTGGTGTTGATCCCATTCATTATGCAACATATTTTGATCATTTTTTTGGGTTCGCTCCTATTTAGAAAGTATTCATTGTGATTGAGTTGATGCATTTATATTTGTAACATATAGATCCTATCTATAGGTACCGAAGATCTTGCTGATGGTGTAGTCCGCTGATATGTGCAAGGCATGATATATTATGTGAGTGGTCCACTTTTCATTCCTTACCACCACAAGAATGCTTTGATGTGACCTATTTCAAATTTGTTTAGGCAGACCTTTTATTGGCATGAGTTAGTATAAGAGAGCAATTAATTCATCATTTGAGACATTCTTGTATGCAAGTAATATGGAAAATGAATGCGAATTTGACAAGGGAAGATTAGTGTGTTGATGTACATGCAAATTGGTGCAATCGATAGAAGGTTGTTATATATTATTTATGTATTTAATAGTATCAGTGATAGTTACTTCAATGGTGGATTGAATTCTCATTTCTTATATTTTAGCAGTGAGCCTATTTGTATTAGCAGTGAGCCTATTTTTATTGGCAGATAGCCTTTTTCATTTTTGGGTAGTTAGCCCAACCGACAGTGAGCCCCTTGTAAAAATCACCTTAACTGATGTTCATTTCATGAGAATTAGCTTCTCTATAGTTTTTCCTATCTTAGGTTTCCACATAAATTCTGGTGTTTGTTGTGTTGATGGTTTTGTGCTTTCATGTTTATACCTGTTATTACTTTTTGATTGCTTTAATTATTTATCAAATCAACATAAGTAAAGTAAATTGTTTGAGAATAACTAATTCACCCCCCTCTTAGTTATTCGGCCTCTTCAACACTAACATACACAAGTTTATTATATAGTATTGAATGTCATTTCCTAATTCAAAGAAATTATTTGCTGAAAAATGCATTAAAAATGATAAGTTAGATAGCTACCTCCTCCTTGAATTTCAAATCATGTGTTTTATCCTAACCATTAAACTTAGATGCAACAACATTCATAGTAATGAAAACCTACCAATCCAAGTTGCATAGTGTTGTTTAACTATATTCAACTAGTGTGAGATTATACAAAAGAAAACTTGAAGAGACAATACAGATAATTATGCTAACCTTGCAAATGTATCTAGCCTTCTCAATTATAATTTTATATAGTTCAAACCATTATTTGTTCTCATGTTTTTTCATTAAAAATATATCCAAAAACTTTACAAATGAATAAGCTTCATGAATGATAAATATTCCTCCCAAAATTATATTATAATAAGATAGAGTTTTACAGAAGGGAAATACCAAATTAATAAATAGAAAGTTGAATATTAGGAACAAAACTACCTTCATCTCCAAAATTCTAAACAACATTAGATTGTAACCCTGGTGGAGTTGTTGGTAGGATGATAATCAAGGACTTGGTGACTCACAATACTTGTAAACAACATTATAAAGAATGGTATTTTTTTAAATTTGGGATTAGAAAACATTTGTGTCCTAAGAGTCTTTTCCTTTTCTTTGAAATAATAAATTAAAATTATATACAAAAAGAAATAATTTATCTTCTCCTTCCCCTTTTGAATATATGACAAGATAACTAGTGATTGCATCGAAATAGATGCAAGGTAAAGCCGATAGGAAAATGAAAAATTATAATATTATTATATAAACATATGATTCTATAATAGTAATTTATATTATAAAATATTATAGATAATATATGTTAATTAACTTATAAATATATTATATTTAATTTCAATATACAATTTTATAATTTTAATATTATAATAATATTATTTTAATACAATATTATTTGAATCTATATAATTTCTTTTATAGCTTTAAATTTTTTTTATTTTCTGAATAAAATATTAAATCTATGTTTATCATAAATAATACAAGTAGATGATAATTTCTTTTAGATTGTAAACTTGAAGGTTCTCTTGCAAATATGCATTTAAAATGCGGAATCACGACCAAAGCAAGTGAGTTGATACTGAGAAGTGAAATTATATCTAATATGAAAGAACATTTTCTTCCATGAAATAGAATTTTTAAATTCAATTTTGAAAGTACAGTAAAACCTAGAGAGAAATAAATTGTATGCTTATACCGCACCTCCGTAATTTGCAGAATGATATCGTCTTTTCGAAAGAGCTTGCTAAGAAGTTTTGGAGCCTATTATAGCGAATCACACTAGAAAAGTTCAATTCTTAGCAATTTATACTCTTCTTTTGGTTTACATGGTGATGATGATTGTGATAATTTGATGATGGTTTGCTGGTGGACAGCAACACCAGTGCCTTGTTTTTCTCCTCCCTTGGCAGCCTTATTTTCCTCCGACTGAACGATGTGGCTTCACATGAATGCAATGGAATGTGAACTGTTGTGCTACTGTCAAGCATCCTCTTCCTTGCTTTTTTTTTTCTCTACTCCCACAACTGGCGATATCTTGCCCTTCTCAAGCATAATTTCGAAACATAGACAAGGCATGTGGATTTTTCCCCCAAATCCATATTATGCAGTCTGCCACAATAGTCTACCACTCTAACAACATGCAAAAAAATCATTTCGTAGATGCCAAGTGCTCCTCTTGATGTCAAGTGCTCCTCTTGACCTGCAAGCTACGACAATTCCTAGGACTGTACACAATTCCTAATCCTGCATACAAGGCCTATGAGATTGTTAGTGTGTTTTTGTGTGCATTCTCTAACCTCATAAACTATATTATCTCTACCATCACCCAATGACATTGCCAGAAACATTTTTAACCTTAACTTCTAAGCACTTTCATTGATTGCGTGAGACAACTTCCCGGTTGGAGGTTTCTCCCCAATATTATATTACATGATATAGTATTTTATATTATATATATTATAGAATAATATATATTATATATTAGAAATCATAATAATTATTTATTATTTATAATATATATTAAAAATATAATATAGTAAATATTTTAGAATATATAATAGTTATATATTATAATATTATTCAAATCTATTGAAATTGAATTTTGTAATGAAAATAATGTTTATAGTAATAAAATATAAAATATATATCTCATAAAAATATACTATAAATTATAAAAATAATTTTAAAATTAATTAAATCATTACAAAACTATGGTTAGAATAAAATTACCACAAAAATAATGGAAACTTGGAGATAAGTAATTTGTAGAATATAGAAAATGAATAAATAAACTAATTGTACACAAATGAATGCAATAGTATATTAATGAGAGTTACTTCCAAAATTAATTTATTGAAATTTTGTAACACATTTCTTAAATAATTGACATAAATTAATGTAAACATTTAACTTTGTCAAAATCTGTAAATATTTATCAATTTAAATCTGGAGCTCAAGTTGTATCAATATATCGAGGCAACCACATTTTGATGGCAATTTGCATAATGTGCCGAAAAAAGTGTTCGTGTGATTTATAATAAGACAAAAAAATGTAGGTGGTGAATTTGTACCAGCCTTAACTTTCCTCCCGTCTATCAAATCACCTCAATTCATCGCATGTATGCATCAGGGCCACTAGAATGAACATTGAAAG
This sequence comes from Thuja plicata, assembly GCA_018584345.1. NCBI lineage: Eukaryota > Viridiplantae > Streptophyta > Pinopsida > Cupressales > Cupressaceae > Thuja > Thuja plicata. Next base: position 224,407 of record MU227777.1, read on the forward strand.
TTGGAACTCTAATTTGACCTGGCAATTTTGAGCCCTTGTCAAGTGAAAAAATAAACTTGGACCCAGTTGTTTTATTTTCAAGATTGTAGATCTATATATTATCTTTTTAAATTTAAAGTATTGATCACTTTATATTTTCATAGAAAATAGGTATAGATATATTTTAGAGTTTCCATATATATCAATTATTCCATCAGTGTAATTTTATTTATAACATTTAGAAGAGAACCTGGCTATACTAGATATCTAGAATGTTGGTTGGTAGGAAAAATTCCATTGAAGAACTGCTTGAATGTTTTGATGAAAAAAAAAAGATAATTAGTTAGAATCAATTTTAAAGTTTAATATTTATTAATGATAAAGGTTAAATTTTTGAAAGAGAATTGGAGATTGAGTGAAGTGAATATACAAGTGTTTTCTTATTAAAAAAATGTAGAGTTGGCCATTTGAAAAATCTAGAAAAGCCATGAGAATTTCTTTTTAATGCTAAAACATTTGTTTGTATGTGGACACACTAGTTTGAACACATGGACTTCCAAGTAGACACAAGTTTCTTTTTGGTCTTCAATAGATTGAGGTTCAATAGATTGAGGTCTTATTCTTATGTCCTCTTTAACTATGTATAAATAGAAACTTCATTGCATGGAAGTACAAATTGTGAGCTCACATAAGACATATTTTGGTGAACAGAGGAGTGTTATATTTATTTAAATTTTAATGCTTACAAGTATCTGTCTAGAGACAACCCAAATAATTTGGGAGACAAAGTAAATCATGAAACATATGTTGAGCTCATATTTTAAACTGAAATTGGTTTGACAAGTCAAATGAAAATGAAATATATTTTTATAAACAAAAAAATATCTATCTTACCGAGTTAATCATTTATAAAATGGAACTTTATTGCATGGAAGTACAATTTGTGAGTTCACAATAGACTTATTTTGGTCAATAAAATAGTGTTACATTCATTCATGCTTCCATACTTGTAAATCTTTATTTAGAATGAACATGAGATCAACCAAAATCATTTAACATTTTTATTAAACTCAATTAAATTGGAAACAAAAATATTATTTAAAAATAAAACATCTATCCTAAATATTTTATTATCACATCAACATTAATCACATTTATTTTAGTTATTTAATACGTGATATTAATTTAAATCAAATCATGGTAAATTCTTAAGTTGAATCTCACATCCTACTATATTAAAGCTCAGCATCTTAAACGTTTTGAGTCCAAAGTTATTCCCTTTATCTTTCTATTTTATAGTAGTATCATTTAACGACTGTCGTGCTTTCTCTTTTTATGAAAACAATATGAAAGAATGAACTGTGTTATAAAAGCAAACAATGGATAGTGAGGAATTTAGAAAGCTTCCTCCAAGCACGGACGTTAGACTTTTTCCCTGCAAGTTTAACGGTTACCTATTTCTAGCGGCGTGAGACAGGAAAACAAACATTTTACCACAATACTTAGGAAACGGTAATGAGAGTGGGAAGAAATAAGTTTCCGCAAACTTTTTTTCGGATATCGTATTTTAGTGCCGTAAATATTCTTGAGAACATTACCGATTGCATGAGACAACTTCTCGGTTGGAGGTTTCTCCCCAATGAAAGCCTATCGGCTAAATATTTATATATTTTCATCATTAGTTTTTTTGATGTCCATATCATTTGAGAAAATTATAAAATTTTATAGGTTATTTTCATCTTCTTATATCTTGATCATTAAATCCACTAAATTGGATTAGCTCTCCCAATAATAATTATCTCTTCAACTTCAACCCATTTCTTTTATATCTCCTTTGATATAGATGGATTTTTAATAGCTTCCTCACTATTGAGTTTGTTTAAAATATTTATAGAGTTTTGTGAAATAAGTTCTCCGTATATTGGTATCTATCTTCTTTATTATTCTAAATTGGATTTTTTTTTAATATTCAAACATCACAATAAATAATTCATTAATATCATAGCTTCTCCTATCTTTTTAAAATTTTCTTATTTTAAAATTAATATTTTTTATGTTTTAGAAAAATTCTCTTTAACATAATTCAATAGTTTTTTAAGAAAAAACATTAAAAATTTATCACTTTTGGGCCATGTACTATTACCATTAGAATATATTTATAGAAGGACTAGATCACTTGATATAAAAAATTATCTAATACTAGATTGTGTACTACATCTTGGAATCACATTAATAAAATTTAAAATTATCATTCATAAAATAAAATATAATTTAACAAATTCTACAATAGGACCCAAATTTGGATATTAGTATTGTTCTTTACAAGAATCGTTGGTGAGGGATGATAAGCCTAAGGAAATCACTCTATAGAAAGCACCACAACACTTGAGTTCATTATGAGGTGTTTAAAATTAGAAAAGATATATCAATTATCACTATGTATTATGTATTAGTGGTGGACAAAGTCTCCATATTATCAAGGCTCAAGAATGTTTCAACTTTCCAAGAAACTAGTGAAGGAATTATATTTTTCCATTAGTATACTTAGAAGAAAAACATGATCTACACCATTGGTTTACTCTACACCGACAGATAGGGCACAACACTATCCGATGCCAAGGTTACCCGACAAACACTATTAAGTGTTACCCGATGACAAAAAAAGGTAAACGATACCCAACAAGTAACAACAGTGCTACCTGACAGTACAAAAAAGAGAGGAACGTGACAGACATAGGGAACCCAATGAAAAGTTCAGTCAAGGAACACCGACAGACTGCAAGTTCAAACTGAAAACCAAGAACCGACAGTCAGTTACATCCCGCAAAAAGTGGATCTGACTTTCCACATCAGATAAATCATTGAAGTTGTATTTATAACTTCTTGATTTGCTTTTAAATCTATTATGTGCGGAGGAAGAAATGTAATTGTTATTGTTTTAATTAGTTTTACTATTTTAAAACATGAAAACTAAAGATCAAGGTCAAGTTGTAAACCTTGGATCTAAGAGTTAACATTGTAAATCATGAATTCTAAGATAGGTCAAATACTTGGATAAATAGGTGCTCTATCCATTGAGAATGGTTTTTGTTCAATGAAGATAGTAGCCACGAAGAGCAACTAAAGACCAGACAGAGAATTCATGCAGAAGAACACAAACAGAATCAAATCAGTATTCAAGAATAGAACAGAGGCTACCGACAAGCAGAGAAAAGGTATTCATCAATCACTCAAGGTGATATTATTATTGTAAAGGATTTAATGGATCTATAAACCAGAAATAGTAGATTGCAAACAGTCAGGTCAACATTTATACTCATTTTAACAAGTGTAGTACACTAATGAAATCCTTTAAATAAAGGTGGGCTTAACCATCCTATTGTAAATCTCATAACTGAGTGCACACTTAAATCAATGTTGTTAAAGCTCTTAATAGAGTAGATCTCAACAGGTCTCCACATTAATACTCTTAATAGGGTAGATCATCATAAGTGATCAAATTGTAAGCCTTAACCGGCTCCCTTCCATTCTGCAAATAGTGAAGTTTTGTGGGTGCCATCCCCACCGCAGTTTTTACTTCCTAACAGGAGTTTTTTGCGATACCATATCTTGTGTTATGTGTTTTTCAATTTCATGAATGTTTCTATTAATGAATGAAAACTATTAAAGATTTTGAACAAACAATAGACACATAAGAAAGTATAACAGTAATGATTAGTAAATCAGAATTGAATGATTACTAATGATAAATTATGTAAGGTGATAAAAGTTTTAGAGGTACTGATTCACCCCTCCCCTCTCAATACTAGTTCCCATTAATTCCAACAATTGGTATCATAGCTGAGTATCTTCTTGAAAAGCTTAAAGGCTTAAGAGCAAAGATCATACAATGAAGAAGTACAAACTTGATAAGAATATTGAGAACAAAAATCTTGAGATACAGATGTTCTATGAATAGTATAAAGAAGCTAGAATCAAGATGAGAGAGCTGCTGGATCAAAGAAAAGGTATGGCTACCCGGAACAATGAAAAAGACTATCAAGAAGAAGAGATTCCATATTTCTTTTCAAAACTTCAAGATCAAATGAAAGTAATACATCAGACACATCAGAAGAGAACATCACAAATCTAAAGGAGATCAATCAACATCTGATAGAGCAAATAAAGATGTTGCAAATTGGTCAAGAGACCCAAATGGTAAGAATGATTGATGTGATGAGTTCTTCCAGACAAGATGAAACAGAGAGAACACTTGCTATTGATGATATAAGGAAGATTTTAGAGAAACTATAGGAAAAGGAAATGGAAATTCAAAGACATGTTGAGCATCACCATGATCTCACAAATTAGATTATCCTTATGTGTCAAGAAGAAAAGAAAATAAATGTGGAACTCATTGAGAGAATACAGATTATTGGTGAACTAAGAGAAGAAAATGAAAAGCTAAAGCATGAGGTTAGAATTTAATAAAAACACAATGAGATTATCAGAAAGGCTGAAGAAAGCAATAAAAGAATGGATGGATTTCTTGAGGGACAACAAAGATTCATCAACAATAGTAGTATAGGCTTTACCAAAAATGGACAATCATCAAATCAAAAGAATGTCTACAAAAATCCAAGACCAAGGAAGAAAACATGCAAGCACTGTGGAAATCAAGGGCACACATCAAATACATGCAAAGGTAAAATGAAAGGTACTCCTAAATCTACACCTACATATTCATTCATAAGATTTTGTTATAAATGTAACAAGAAAGGACACAAGGCTTATGAATGCAAGAGAAAGATATAAAGCCAAAGAAGGAAACCTACATGGACAAATACTATCCTACATGCAAGATGAATGGGCACACATCTAAAGAATGCTAGAAAAAGAAAAGGAAAGCATGGAAGCCAAAAGGTAAAGAAGTTCCTTATCATCCAAAAATAATCGGTAATCAATATGTATGGGATTACAACACTTGGAAAAACTATACAGCATGTGGTAGGTATGGTCACATTGCTGCAAACTGCATGAGAGCATGGACCAAAAGGTCTAGAGGCTGGTCAAACCCTGGAATGGCATGCTTACACTGTCATAAAATGGTCATCTCAAGAAAGATTGCAAAGATAGATTGACAGAAACAAGCACATATCCCAATGGCAACACCATTGAATATATCCAGAGGGCAAGAGACAAAATGTGGATAAAAGATTCAAGCAATGATGAAGCTGGACCAAGTAATGCAAATGGTGACACCCCATCCAATGGATCTGGTGACACCACTAACCCCACTTGAGTTGAACAAGTAAGTATGGAACTACACTATACCAAGCTATATTTTGCATCAGTTCCATTATATAAATTGATAGATAATCAAAATCTACATGAACCAAAGATGCATACTACTTTACTTGTTACTAATCTAAGAATACCACACCCTCGGTACACTTACCAACAATCATCGATGAACACAATAATTCAAGTTGTTTACACTTACTGGGAACTATTGGTCCACTAGTAAAAATGATAAACTGCCAATGTAACCCAACGACCGTCGGTAAAAAAAAAGGACAAAGTTTAGAAGTGGTCGTGATAGAACACCGATATACATTGGTAAAATCAAGTGGTTAAAAAACTGCCCTAAGCATCATATCTTCACCGATGATGATTGGAAACATCCTCCCGATGAAAGTCATCTTCTCATCCCGATGAGTTGTTGAGCATTTATTGCAAAGACGTAGGTCAAAAAGTCTATAAATAGTCGACGGGACAACTTCATTTTTCACCCGCGATTTGAAGAGAAAGAAGAGCGACATCAAAGTGATTAAAGAGCAGAAAGAAGAAGCATCTACAGATCAATTCAGCACATAGAGAACATATCCCTCATCACCATTGCAAATCAAAGTAAGTACCAATGACACTGAAAGATCTCTTTTACTATTTTGTCAAGAAAAGCCCTAATTTCAAGAAAACCCTAAGTACTTGAAAAACAATGGAAACCACATCGAGGACTGCTAAGTTAAAGAATAAAAAGAAGAATGTGGTGAAACTAATCAAGAATAGTACATGTGTAGAACCTAAATACAAGATCTATCCATAAATTTCATCGAAACCCGATGAGGCCAATGCATTTTCAAAAATTTTGCCTAGTGTTTTTCTCATAGAAGACGTTAGGTCTTACATTCACTGCAAGATCATAGAGATAGATGATCTAGAAATGGATGAAGCTTATAAGAAGCTATATGATGCCAAAGGAAAACTAAAAGAAGAACACAAACACTTGGAGGTCAAAGGGTTAACCAATGCCCTACACTTCCCAAGGGAATTCAAGATAGAATGGATTAAGTTAGTCTTGAGTAGGATGCATGACAACAAACTATGGCTAGACCAACCCAAGAAAATAACAAAGGATGTTCTTCATGCTATCATCGGTTATCTGATAACCGACAAGCCTAGGGAACACAAGCATTCATCCATGAAAGAAGTTACTAAACTCACCAATGCAGAAGGAGACAACACAGGTCTCAAAGTAAACACAATCACTGATGAAGAGTTAAAATTTGGTGCATGCTTTATTGGATACAAAAATTTTCAAGCCAGCAGAATGAACAACATTTCTGCAATAGCAGTAAGCACAACTTACAAGATTGTAACAAAGGGAATTCAGATGGATCTATGTGAGGTCCTACTAAAACAACTTGATGAAAATATGATCAAAATCAGGTATGTAAAGAGCAACACATGTAAGTTTGGATCACTTATCATGTGTATATTTTTCTATTTTCAAGAATACTTTCCTTCAGTAGGAAAAGTTGTATGGGACTCTACCAAACCGGTAACCCAACAGATTAGTGAAATGATTAAGTCACTAGGAGACAACTTTGAGTCTATCATGTTTGCATACTTCCTTGAGTTCAAGGAAAAGATGATGGAAATAACTAGGATTCCTAAACAGCTAGTTGAAAAACACAAAGATGAGATATGTTTCATGGCAAACACAGACTTCACACATATCAAACTGGTTGTACCAAGAACATCTTGGTTATCATCATTAGACTATGAGATCAATATTGATCTAGCTACAAGTGCAATTGAGGCACTTCTCAATGAGCCCATTGATAAGAAACAACGAAGGTTTGGAACATATGAGGAGACCAAATCTAAAATAAAACATGGCCTAGAAGTCAAGAAGACTATAAACAAGAAAGATAAAATGATTAAGAATCTCAAGAAGATTCTATCGGTCTCAGAAGAAGAGTAGGATCAACAAGAGGAAACTGATGAAGATGGCACCATCGCTAAAGAGATAGAAGAAAAGAAATCAGATACAAAGGCTACTAAATTTGATACACCTCCATCTCCACCTCCTGCAAAGAAGCAAAGAACACAAATTCAAACTGCTGCTATCGATACCACTCCACTTAAGAAAGGTCAAGTAAGGACCTATATAAGGAAGCAGCCAGAAAAAATAAAAAGACAACAACCTGTCAAAACCACACCACCAAAGAAGAGAAAAAGGTTTGTTAGGACATAGGCTGACTTGGACGACACTAAAGATGATGAACCAGATGTAGTAAAGAAGAACTTTAGAAATCGAACGGTAGATGAAGCTACCAAATCAATGATTAAAAACAAGTATGCCCCTACTGAATTTGTAAATCAAATACCTGAAGAGCTAGGTAAAAGAGTATACCAAAAGTGGTCATATGCCTTGCAAATAGAAAGAGAAGCAAGAGAAATAGTTCTTGTGAGACTAATGCTTCCTGAATTCAAATTTGAAGAGATACAAGAAGTACTAAAGAAGCACTCAAGTAAATTTGTAGCCAAAATAAGGGCTTAAAAAGTACTAGAGAACAAATTTATAGAACTAGATTCAATGATAGAAACAAAATGGAGACATCTCCTGGATCTACCGACAGAGTCAACAAGTGTTGAGAAGCAATTACTTCTCACAAACACACCTCACAAAGAGGAGGAGACAGATAATGCAAGTCCTCAGCATATTACTCTAGACAATCAAGAAAGTGATGATGAGCCTATTAACTTAGATACAGGCATGGATGATAATATCCAATATATCACTCACTATGATTCTGACAATGATCCAAAGAAGAAAGATGATGTGATATTTATCACACTTAACGATAAACAAAGCCATCAAGTACTGAAGACATCAAATGGCAAGTTAGTTGACATTGCTGATGAACAAATGTAGGACACATCACTCATGCACCCAATAGTGCAAGATCCTGCACAAGATATACAAAGGATGAGGATGTCACTGCTGACAAGGTACAAATTGACAAGCAAGACACCCATACTGACAAAGCCCAAGCCCCAAATCAAAGTAACATGCCTATCCTAATGAAGGAAATAAACATACTAGAGGGCAATGAGGGATCAAATGAAAAGGAATCAAGCACACCCAAAGACAAGGGTGGTGAAGAAGCCAAAGGGAAAACAAATACTACTGTAGAGAAAGCTTCCAACGATGATCAGAAGAATGCATCTACTGATTAGAATAAAGAAAATAGTGAAGAGGAAATAGGGGACATGCCTTCAGAGAAAGGTGAAGAAGGAAAGAAGGATGAGATTGAAAATAAATTCAGAGCACATTCTGTAGAAACACCCAAGGTTAATGAAGAGACGTCTTCACATAACCGACAGGTGCCCACAGAGCAGAAAACACAAGATGCATCATCAACAAAACCTTTTCCAAGCAACTCAGAGTGAACAAATGAACTAGCTATGGTAGTTCATACATCTGCATCCCCTCAAATCTCAAAGAAGAAGAAAGGAAAGAATAAAAATCTAGTAACACTGGATGAAATCATTGAGATTTCAGTCTGTGATCCAAGAATATTGGATCCGAAAACATTGACAAAATATGCAAAGCTCTGTGAGAGAAAATCCATTCAAGACAAGATGAAGAGAGTGGAAAAAGAGGCCAAGGTACTAGAAGTAGAAAGGGAGATACTTCAACAAATTGTACTAGACATAGATATTGATCAACAAGACCCAATTATTGATCAACTGGTCATACTAACAGATGCAATAACATCTCAGAATATTGATCTTGAGAAGACAATGGAAGAGAGACTTGAACAAAAGTATGAATTCTATTAAAGATTGTGAACAAACAATAGGCACATAAGAAAGTATAACATTAATGATTGGTAAATTAGAATTGAATGATTACTAATGATAAATTGTGTAAGGTGATAAAAATTTTAGAGGTACTGATTCACCCCTCCCCTCTCAGTACTACTTCCCATTAATTCCAAAAACTAGAATTTATCAAATCCAAAACCAAAGTGTGGAATGCCAGTTGTTTCAGTAGAAAATGCTCTTTAACATCAATTGGAAGAAATTAATTACTTCATAATTCATAATGGGTTATCTTCCCAAACATATGAATTCTGGAAAAAAGATTAAATCAGATTTGGATGAGGTATTTTTGAGATAAGAGATTTATTGGAGGTAGTGATCTAGGGGATTGTAGCTGAGGGAAGGTAATAGAAATACCAAAAATTTCACACTTAAACAAAGATTAGAAAAAATCATAACACTATTTTTCAAATTAAGACTTCCCAAGGTCAGATTATTAAAGAAGAAGATAATATTCAGCAAGAGGTGGTGACTTTCTTTTTAGACCTGGTTTCTTCTCCTCATACTTTATAGAAAACTATTCAATTAAAAGTATTAGAAAACATACCACATCTGGTCTCACAACATGACAATGATAATATGTATAAACCCATTAGATTAGAGGAGGTAAAAAAAATCCATTTTTGCAATGGCTCCTGATAAAACACCATGTCTAGATGAATAAATACCTCTCCAAATTCTTTCAAAAATATTGTGAATTTAATGGTCATGAAACTCTTAATGCTTTGGAATAATCAAGGAGAAATGCTACAATGTTAAAATATTTAACATGGCTTTATTTACACTCATACCGAAGTTCTCTCAGCCTTCCTCTTTTATGGAATTTAGGCTCATTTACTGGCATTATTCCATCTATCATTTATTTGCAATAGGGAGACCTTGTTGCAGGTAGATAAATAATAGAAGGTTCTTTGGTGGCTCATGAGGTATTGCATTCTATTCATTCCAATCATTTATCCTCTATGATTTTAAAATTGGATATGACAAAGGATTATGATAGGGTATCATAGAATTTCCTTATGCAAGTAATGTATAAATTGGCATTCAAGAGGAAATGGGGTAAATGGATATACTCATGTAATTTTATATCCATGTAATTTGAGGCATAAATTTTTAGTTCTACTAAATGGGGTTCCATGTGGTTTTTTCTCTTTCTCTCAAGGAGTCAAACAAGTAGATCCATGTTATCGCCCTTTCTATCCATAACTTTTTTTGAGGCCCTTAGTAGATTTATTGTATACGAGCATTTTGTGTCGATATGGAAGGGGGTGTCAATATCAAATACTTATTTTAAGATTAAGTAAATGAATATTTTATTTTCAAATGACACACTCCTTTTTGGGTAAGCATTAATGTAAGAAGCAAATGTGATTAAATCTTCACTAGATGACTATTGCATTTTTCAAGTCAAAAAGTGAATCCGTCCAAATCTAAATTTTATTTTTTAATGTTAATATTTTTGTAAAATCATCCTTATAAAGGTACTTAGGGTTTGTGGAAGAACAATTTCCCTACACATATATTGGCATTCCCTTTTTTAGAGGTGCTAATAAAGCATCCTTCTGGTCCAAAATTATAAACTCCATCAAGGAAAGAATGTTGTCATGGAAATTAATGTGGCTATCTTTAGCAAGTAGAATTGTGTTGATTAAACCAGTTCTTTCCACTATTCCAAATTATATAATGTTTGTCCTTCAAGCTCCTACCTCTATTTTCTAACCTTGAAAAAATAATTCAAATATTTTCTTTGGAAGGGTAACATTGATGAGAAAAAGAAAATACCTCCCATTTCAAGGGATGCCTTATGTTTAAATCTAAAGAAGATGGAGGTGCTAGTATCCATAAATGACATGTTAGGAATCTTAGTCTAGGAGAAAAATTAACATGGAATTTGTATGCTAAATCATCTTCTCTTTGGGCTCAAATCATTCAAGCTAAATACATGGATTCCACCTCTTTGGAAAGAATATTTACGATGATAATTCCACTAAAGAGTTCAATTATGTAGAATTTTATTGTTAAAAGCAAGTAGGTAATTTTCCATGCTTATCATGGATCATAAAATCAAGTAATAAGGCCTTATTATAGGAAGATTCTTGGCAAGGGGACCATCTTCTTTTAGGACATCCTCACCTTCAACAAGATAAAGAAGTCCTCAAACAAGAATCAGTAGATAAGGTGAGTGACTATTTCATAGCTACCTTCACAGAGGGTCTTCATAAGGCTCAATGAAAATATTTTACTCATGTACCTTTTCCTCAAGATCAAAAAGAGGCTCTTATACTCATTCATCAACAAAGAAAAATATTCTTTTCAGAGGAAACAAATTCTCTAATTTGGGCTTTGAGAAAATCTAGGGATTACATGGTGAAATGGAGATATTTATCATTATCATTAGTAGAAAATCCAAATGAGAAGAGAGAATATTCTTTTTGATGGAATGAGACAATTCTATCAAAGGCAGGTGCTTTCACTTGGTTGGATCTTAGTAATAGAATCATCACTAGTTTTATACTAGTAAATATGGGTATTTATTGAGAGTTTGATTGTGTATTCTATGATCAAGAAAATAAATATGTGGATCATCTACTTATTGAATGTTCTTTTTCCCAAGAGTGTTGGATCTAGTTGCAAAATAAATTAAATTAGTATGGTTCCTTACCCAATTAATTTGTTGAATTACTAGTTGTATTGTCATAAATTTTAAGTACCCTATTGGTGTGTATAATTTCATAATTTTTTAGCACCCACTTTAGTGTATTTTCATCTTTTCATGCATAATGGGACTTTGTATAGGACTTAATGGTAACCTAATTTTGAACATGGGTCCTACGTTATTTGAATTTCACCAAAACTCGATGTGAGCCCTTATTTCTAGGCATGCTATTTTATTATTTCTCCTCCTTAATAATTTATTAGCCTACATAGGCCCTATGTTTCCATTTGTAGTATTTTCACTTCTTCTTGACCACAAAATTACATATACCTTGTAATCCAACATCCCCTAATTATCTAGGACCCATGGTTCAAATTTGAGCTTTGATCGGTTGGTATATAATTTGGCTTAGGCATTCTATACCGTGGGTTTTGAGATGAGATTTAAATTGGGGGTTCATCTTGGTAATTTAGTCGGGTATTTAGATTGTTGGTCAACCTTCTCAAGCTTTAACCCTCAAAATATTGTGAGAGGTATATAAACACTCTGTCTCTCCTCATAGAATACACAATCAAACTCTCAATAAAACTAGTATAAATCTCTCTCTCTCTCTCTCTCCAAGAATTGTGGAAAACTTTAACATCTATTACACAAGGTTATGTCTTTCATGATTTCCTTTTGGTTTTTTGTGTTCATCCAAAGCTATTGCATCAACATATTTGACCATATTCAAAGACCAATTTTTCAATGCCAAGGTATGACATACTTCATTTTACAGATCTAGCATCTTCTATATCACAAAATAATTTCATTTATTCTATTTCATTTCAAGGTTGATTCCAAACAGGGGTTTGACTGAGGAAAACCCATGTTTACAACCCTATTCCTCATTTTTGTGTGTGTAGGAATGGGTGGTAAACCTACCATTACTAATCTAGAAAGTTAAGAATCTAACGGAAGATCTGGGAATTTTTTAGATAAATTTTCAGGGTATACAATAGGAAAAGGAATTATAAACCTATGTACAAAATGACTAGGGCATTCTATAACCTCCAAATTAGCCTCACATACAAACAACAGGTGAGATCTATTCTTTAGTTGTTGTTTCAAGTCACCATAGGTTGTTGTCTAATTTTTGTTTATGTGTTTCTGCTAAAAGTTGTCATTTAAACTTATTTATCCTTAAATCTTGCATCATCCTATTATCAAATCCCCTTAATCAATCACAATGAAGGATCATTGCACCCACTTAGCACTTAAGCCCTACTTGAGCCTGGTGGATCATCTTCCTTCTGATTGTGCAATAAGGAAAGAGAAAAATTCCACATTGCTTCTATTTTCATATGGTACATTTTGGTGAACCTGACTTATAACATTTCCACTTTTGATTTAGTGTTAATATCATATTTACATGCATTACATTATTGCATTTTAAGATTTTTTTTTATCAAATTTAGATGCACTTAGGGATAAAAAAAGAAATTAAAGTAAATTTGCACTTATCTCATACATCTAGTTCATTTTTTCATTGCATATTGAAAAATGATAAAAATTACACAAGTATTTTATTTCATGCGTTGTTTTTACATTTCATCTATCTCAATTTGATTTTTATGAATGGAGTTTTATCTTTATTTACCAGTTCAATTTAAATTTTTCCTCATGATCTTCGAGATGTTCCCTTTCATGCATATGATGATAATTTATTTCTTCCTTTCATTCAGTCCCATAATATACCCTCTCCCAAACTTGATCCCAACCCTAAATACATTTTGGTGCAAGGAGAGATTATCACCACTTCTTTTGAGGGCACCCCTCCTAAAATAGAGGCCTTCAAGAACAATGATGGTATTTTACCTAAAATGTACCTCTAATATGAGGATAACTTGTATAAGAGAATGATATGATGGCTATCTTCCTAATGATACCTCACTTTTTATGCATTTCCTTAACACTCGTACTATAGATGAGGTGTTAATTAGTTATGTTAGTCCCTCTCCTAACGACCTTATTCCTCACAAGGATATTTTGAAGCAAGATAAGGATACTATATCTATTAAGGACACTCTACCATTGCTACACCCATCTCCTATAAATAAAACATTTACCAATTATACTTTCACCTCTCCTATAAATAAAACATTTACCAATCATACTTGTATCCATACCAAAATATAAAAATTTATTTCAAACTACAAACAATATAAGAAATTGTACAATTTATTTAAATTTAATTTTTTGAAGGTGTGATAGATCAGTTGCCCTTCTTTATGATAGTCGTAAAAAAAATCTAAAAGACATAAATGTTAAAAATCCATTACCACTATAATGTTGCATCCATACAAAAATATAAAATTTTGGTTCAAAGAGTAAGGGAGCCTTATTATGGTAGGTAGGTGACTAGTTTTAGCCAAAACAATTCAAAATTTTCCAACAAAAATGGAAAGCCACTCAAATTTATTCACAATAAAAAAGAGTACAAAAAATCTTAGATAGAGATGGAAAAAATGAAACAAGCCACCCTACTACCCACTATTCTTACAACCAAAAAATAAAAAATTCCCTTATAGAACGTTCTACGTTTTCCACAAAAATAGTGACAAATACGAAAATCATTATACGCAAAGATACAAAAATAAGAAATTGAAAGGAAGAAGAGTCCAATACAAAAAGGAGACTCATCTTCCTCCATGAGGTCATTTTCCACCAGGAACTTAAACTAATCTCTAGAGGAGAGAAAAAAATATATAAAAGGGAGTCTCGCATACCTACATGAGGTCATAATCTATCCACCTATAACTCAAAATAATCTCACAAGGAGACTGAGAGATCATCCAGACAGAGAGAGAATGATCAGATACTATCTTCTACAAAGAGAAACCTATAGATTCCTTATAAGTGATCATGTTTTGTAGTCATGGATGGAACCACTGACACCTCAACAAGATTTAAAAATATTTTTTATAGTCTCGTAATGATTAATAAAAATAAGACCAAACTAAATGGAAGTTTAAAACTTTGCAAGAATACCATAAATAACAGTACAAAAAAAATTAAAACATCCACCAAAGAGGTAGTATGAAGTATCAATTTTGTAACTTGAAAAGGAAAGGTCAAGCAGAGAAGGAAATATGATGTGGCTATGAATATAAATCATAGCTATCCAACGAACCGTGTAAGGGTCCTGCATGAGATCCATACATATAGATCCCTTCACATTATGGAGTATATCTTAAATTAAAATAGGAGTTCAATGAGAAGGTCATCTAGTGGCTTGGATCTAGATATAGCTATAAATTTTAGTCCCTATCTTTGTATTTTCCCAAGAGCAATTTTTTCGCTTTGAAGTGGTAATCCTTGGGATTTTTGTATGGTAATATCCCATGCCATTGTGAGCATAATTTTCCTATGGTTACCTAGGGATACAAGTATTACTGGCATAGATTTTGGGTCATCTTCATTCCATGGTAACTTGTTATAGGTTTCATATCATTCTATTACGTATCTAGGAATAATTAGTGGTTTTGAGCCAAGATTGTAAACAATGTCAATAACTTCACAAAGAGATCCATTTACAAGTCCTTCTTGTGTCCATATGTCAGTTATGAGCATGATTATTTGGCCTTTGAAAAGTAGCACATTTTTCTCAAGTTTTTCATCATTAGATTCATTATTTGTTTCACTTTTGCTACTTGTTGCAATGCTCATTGTAACTAGATAGTTTAGTTGTTTTAGCATTTTTCTATTGTGTAGCCTTACTAAACCATTAGTAGAAAATAGTTGTATTTCATTAGTGAAATATTTTTTTTCATCTAGTGTAAGTTCTTTTCTTGTGTGATTCATTAATAATTGTTAGTCTTCTTGTGTTGGACTTGCATTTTGTATGTTGTACAACACCTAAGAAAATTGGGTTTGTATTGGAGTTTCCCCTTGTTGGGGAAACATTGTTTGTAAGCTGACAATTGTTGTAAATTGGTGCCACAAAGCTATCACATTTGAATGTGATGTGTAGATAGGTTTTTCTATTAGAAGAGGCAATTGTGCAAGGTCACTAATTAGAATTATAGGCACTCCACCAAAGAAAATATGTTATCATTGGGGATAGGGTTCTCATAGCCTTGCATCTATTTATAACATTAGTTTGGGTCCTATGAGACTCATCTCATCAATGAGGATGTACCTTGTGTGTTTCATCTCTTCTTGAAATGTGGTTAAAGTCTTTGTCCCTATAATGGTTGCATTTATTTAATAGGAATTTTGAGTGTCGAAGGTATTGGTAATGCATGTATGTTAAATGTAGTGATTCTAGTAGGGGCTAGTATAAGTATTGAGTTATTTGGTTCTATTATCATTGTCTAGAGCACTCCCCTTATACATCTTATTAGGTGTGATGTTTCTAAAAAGATGCAGTAAAAAATCATTGTTTTCAAATGTACACTTCAATAACAAGCATTATAAATAAAAATGGAATATTGCTTAAGTTTACCCAGAGGGTTGTCCCATAGTTAGATCTATTTACTCTTTTTTAATCACCTTCTAACTATTTCCATCTCATCTATTTTTCCTTTGGATTAAATAAAAAAGGGATAGTACAATGCATGTTCAATGTGGAGGAGAGCATGTTTTTTACATGCATGACTTATTAAAAAAATGTTACGACACGTAAACACCTACCTGGAGATGTCTGAGGGAGAAACATCCATATTTTTTCATACGTGTGGATCACTTAAAACTTTTGCAGCCTTCTCCATTTTCTTCAAATACTATTAAATTTATGAACAAAATATTGAGCAAAATATTTATGAACTAAGCTATAATATGGTATTTATAAGATAAAAAATAGAATCAATACAAGTCAAATTAAAAACCTAATATTCAACTTGTTATTTTATTTGAACAATTTTAGGAATGTATTTAAAATGTTTTAATATTTTATTAAATATATTTATTTGACTAATCTTCTCCAAGATTTAAAAATCCAACATGTTCCCATTCCTTTACATTTAAAAAATAAAAATCATAAACTTTAATAATCTAATTAGAAAATAGGTGGAATTATAATTAAATTTATCTCTTCTAAATAAATTAAAAAATGAATTACATTTTTAAGTTTCAAATTCACATATACAGAAATTACATAATACCCACCTCATAGTAAAAGTTAGAAAGTAATAACTTGAATGTAATATATTTTACATACCTAAAATAGAGTAATAGTTGGCATTCCTCAAAACCTCCTTATCAATGTGTTTAGTTGGATGTGTATGAAAAATTAGTGTTATCAAATAAAATTTTAACAAAAATTATATTTATATCCTTTCATCATATGCACATTAATGTATTTATTTATTTATTTATCTGTGTGAAATAATCATTATTATATCTACACGCTATAATCATTATTATAATTATATTATAATTTTTAATGTTTCTATAGGCCACAAAAGCATGCAAATATAATATAGGTGTTGACAATTATATTAACTTAATTTAAATAATAACAAATTTTTAGAAAATAGTGATATTAAAATCCAAATTGAAGCTAAAATGTCAAACCCAAAATATGGAAATGAATTAATTAAATAAGGGTAAATGATATTTAAATAAGAATGCATCTATTTCTTTCTTAGCCACAAGAATTTTCTTACTAAAAGTTATAAAACAACCACCTTTTTACCCAAAAGATAGGTTAAAAAATTTAAACATTTACTAAGGCATTATTCTTCTTTATATATATATATATATATATATACACACACACACACACACACACATACACACACACACACACAAGAAATATTTTTGCCATTAGTATGAAAGGAAAATAGTTTTGAAATCGTCAGTAAAACCAACACAGAAAGTCAGTTTTAGTGCAACCCGACAGACAAGTTCAAGCAAACCCGATGACACAATCCAACCCGAAAATGTTACAAGGGAACCCGAAAGAGAAAACCTGACAGAAGAACCCGACAAGTAGAGTACAATGCAAACTGACAAAACAAATGACAGAGGAACCCGATAGACCAAAGAGAAACCCAAGCACCAATCCACAGAGAAACAGTTAGAATGATGTAAGTTAGGGTTAGGGGTGATGACACATGTAACTGATTGAATGTTTGATAATGTTAAGTCGAAGATGATGCAGGACATTGAACTAGTTAATTGTTTGTATTTTCATTGATGTCAACTTGATATCATTTGTACGGTCATGTACATAATGAAAAAGACTTCAGAGAATCAATGGAACATAGGTTATGCTTTTGACAACAATGCATAAAAGTCAAGTATTCACTAAGTGACAGACAACACCAACAGAGTGCACCCCATCGGTAAAGACAGAGATAAAGTCATAGTGATGCCCAATGAGTAGAAGATAGTATTGCCTGATGAGCAAGATCCAATGATGCGCGACGGATGGAGATCCGGAAGCTAACTGAAGTTACATCGATGGAACTGGCAGTTGTCACCGACAACGAACTACAGAATTGACCGACAGAACAAAGAGATCAAAAAATGACAAAATATCTAGCTGGTAGAGCTTAAGGATAGACTTAACTAATTGTTTTATTTGTTTTATTTGACCACAGTTAAGCAATTGATTTATACAGTTGGCAAAAAGATATCTACGAGATAAATCAAGAGTTAAAGTCGTAAATCAAATTGGCTGGATTGTTTTTCACGCCAAGAATCAAGAATCAAGAATCAAGAATTAAGGAGTATCATGTCTATATAAGAGACAAGAATAATTGATTTCCACAAGAAATCAGATACACGAAAGGGGAGTGAATAGGAAGAAGATGCTGAAGAGAAACTGGCGAAGGATAAACTTCATACAGTCCTGATCAATCAAGCTAAGGGAGAGCTAAAGAATTCTGCAGACATCGACAAATAGAGAAGCACAGTATCACAAAGCAGAAAGTGTAGAGCACAAAGGAATTGAATTGATATATTGATCAGAGAGGTATTGTACGTAAATAGATCTAAAAATCTGCAATTCAAAGTTGCATTAGAAATAGGTCATTGTGTTTCAGTTTAACCATTGAAGCATTAAGTCTTTTAACAAAGTAGGACTTAACATTCTTCTATAATTGAGGTATATCCTAACAGATTACCAAAAAGGTTGATTCATGATAGTAGCATTGGTCTTACCTAAAGCCTATTGACAGTCTAAGAAGGAGGCTGATTCAAGGATGGTAGTAAGATTA
>MU227777.1:271922-312132 GCA_018584345.1 Thuja plicata
TAATTGGTCAAGGGGTCTTATTAGGTCTTAAGTTGTCTTATTGGGTCTTAAGGGTCCTATTAGGTCTTATTAGGTCTTAATTGGTCTTAATAGGTCCTATTAGATCTTAATTAGTCCTTATTAGGTCTTAATTAGTCTTAAGTGATACTAATAGATCTTAATAAGTCCTATTAAGTATTATTAGCTTCCTTTTATGTCTTATAGGTCCTATTAGGTCTTATTGGTCCTATTAGGTCTTGTTAGTCACATGTTAGGTCTTAATTGGTCAAGTAAGGGGTCCTATTAGGTCTTATTAGGTCTTAATAGGTCATATTAGATCTTAATTGGCCAAGTACTAGGTCCTAATTGGTCTTATTAGTCACATGTTAGGTCATAATTAGTCTTAATATGTCCTACTAGTCCTATTAACTCCTAAGGGATCCTATTAGGTCTTGATTGGTCTAATTAGTCTTAATAGGTCTTAATTGGTGTTAATTGGTCTTAATACATCTTATAACTCCTATTATGTCTTAAGGGTTTGTATTAAGTCTTAAGGGTCTTATTAGGTCTTATTAGTAAGTATTAGGTCTTATTAGTCATATGAGGTCTTATTATGTCCTATTAGATATGTAAGGTCTTAATTTGTCTTAGTAAGTCCTATTAGGTCCTATTAGTCCTATTAGGTCTTAAGTGGTCATATTAGTCCTATTAGGTTTTAAGTGGTCCTATTAGCTATTAAGGGTCTTATTAGGTCTTATTAATCATGCTAGGTCTTAAGGGGTCCTGAATTATGTCATATTACTCTCTCTCTCTCTCTCTCTCTCTCTCTCTCTCTCTTCTTTTGTCATTTTGTGTGTCTAATATAGGGTGTACGCCCTATAGTGCTTATAGGGCGTACGCACTATAGGGCATACGCCCTTTGAACGAAATTGAATTTTACCAAGCCTAAGGCTTGGATTTTCCTTGGATTTCCAACCCAAAGGCTTGGATGATTCAAACAGGTATGAGACGTGTTTTCCAACAAACTTAGAAAAAATAACATTTTTTCTTGTGTGCTCTCCATCAGGTTTGCGCATGGTTCAATAATGATAAAATTAGGTGGCATGATATTGTAGATCTCTCTGATAGCTATCTAGCCATGTAATCTATTTTGAATTCTCATTATGTTAAGATTTTCATCTCTAATTTCTTTTCTAAGTATGTCCGATTTTTGTCAAAAACCAATGTGTATTCATTTGGGCTTAGATTTTGGCTCGTTCATCGAACTTTGAAAAAATTACATTTTTAGAAACTAGACTCCATTCTACACACTTTAAAAAAAAAGAAGTTTTGATTTTCAATTAGTTTTCAATGATTTCTAGGGGAGCACACAAAAGTTTCACGTTTTAAGGATGTGTCCACTTTGGAAAATGGTAGAAAATCACAATTCCATCAAAAAATTAGTAGAAAAATCCTGGATAAACTAGGTGGTGTTAGCTAATTTCTCACCGGAGTGATTAATGTTTTTAAAAAAAAGTTAACATTTTAGGTGGAGCACACCAGATGCTATGTTTTATTTTTTCACAAAAAATAGGACCACCTTTTGTGCTCCCCCTATTTGAGGGCCTTAGTCTACACCATTTCTAAAATAAATTAGTAGTTTAGAAACTAGATTTGAAGTAGAACAACTCTTGTTTTTGTCACATTTTAAATTTTGAGTGTAACTATACTCAATTTCTCATTGAAGTTCAGAGTTTGCTGATTTCAGAAAAAAAAAAAAAAAAAGTGGCATCTTATACCCCCTTTTTGGCCCCCCATCTTTGTTCACTTACCCATATTCATGTAATATTTATTGGATCTGTAATCATCAATTGTAGATTGCACATACTCAGGTCATTAAATATTTTTGACTACATTCTAACAAGTGTAGAAAATACAAGAAATCCTTGAGAAAGGTGGATTTAACAATCCTTTGTAAATCTCTTAATCGAGTGCACACTAAACAATGTTGCTAAAGCTCTTAACAGAGTAGACCTTAACCAATCTCTACATAATACTCCTAACAGGGTAGATCATCCGAAGTGATCAAAATTATAAGCCTTAACCAACCCCTTCCATTCTGCAAATAGTGAAACTTTGTGGGTTTCATCCCCACCACAATTTTTACCTTCTAAAATGGGTTTTCTGCGTTACCAAATATTGTGTCATGTGTCTATACATTTTAGAAATGTTTCTATGAATGTTTTACATGCTAAATGAATTATGATTTGATATAACATATACAATGATAAGATAACATAATATGGTTGGTAATACAATTGATTACTAAAAGGATTAATATTAAGTGATAAAATTTTTGAGGATACTAATTCACCCCTCCCCTCTCAGTACACCATTCCATTATTTCCAATAATTGGTATAAGAGCTAGATCTCTTATTTGGAAAAGTTTAAATACTTAATATAAAAGATCATACAATGGAAAGATACAAGCTAGAAAAGAGTATTGAGAATCAAAAGTTAGAGATACAGATCTTCTTTGAGCAATATAAAGAAGCTAGAAAAAAAATGGGACAACTACTGGATGAAAGAAAGATAATGACATCTTTCTGTAATGAAATAGACTATCATGAAGAAGAGATACATGATTTATTTGAGTCTTCAAGATCTACATCATGCAATACATTAGATACATCTGAAAGTATCATTACAACTCTAAATGAAATCAATCAACATCTGGCTGGACAATAAAAATCACTGCAAATTGGTGAAGAAACACATATGGTAAGAATGATTGAGGTTATGAATAATGCTAGACAAGTTGAGCAAGAAAGAACACTATCTATTGATGACAAGAGGAAGATTACTGAAAATCTACAAGAGAAAGAGTCATAAATACAAAGAATTACAAAACATAATCATGAGAACACCAATCAGATTATTCTTATGAGTTAGGAGGCAAACTGAATGAACATAGAAATGAATGGAAAGATGGAAGCTATTGGTGAGATAAGAGAAGAAAATGAGAGACTGAAACATGAAGTTAGAATTCAAAAACAACACAATGACATGATAAAGAGAGCTGAAGAGAGCACCAAAAAGATGGATGATTTTCTGGATGGACAAAGAAGAGTCAACAACAATACCAGATTAAGGTATATTGAGAATGGAGAATCACCATACCAAGCTGATCCAAAGAATGTCTACACAAATCCAAGACCAAGAAGGTAGTCATGCAATCACTGTGGAAAACCAGGCCACACATCAAATGTTTGTAGGAGCAAAATAAAAGGTATTCCTAAATCCACACCTTCATTCATAGGAATTTGTTATAAATGCAACAAGAAAGGACATAAAGCCTATGAATGTAAATCTGAGGTGAAAAAACCAAAGAAGGAAACCTACATGGACAAATACTATCCTACTTGTAAAATACACATGGGCACACATCTCTTGAATGCAGGAAGAAGAAAAAGCAAGCATGGAAGCCTAAATATCAAGAAATACTTATCAACTGAAAAGAGTCGGTAACTCATATGTTTGGGATTACAACACATGGGCAATCTACACATCATGTGGAAGATTTGGACACAACTAAAAATTGCATGAGAAAATGGATGAGAAAGTCTAGGAGCTGGACTAACCCCAGAATGACATATTTACACCATCATAAAGTTGGTCATCTAAGCAAGGACTGCAGAGACCGATTGACAGAGACACACACCTTTGCCAATGGAAACACCATTGAATACATCAGGAAGATGAGAAACAAAATGTGGAGGAAAGATACAAACACTGATGATGTTGGACCAAGCAATACAATTGGTGACACTTTATCTAATGAATCTAGTGGCATCACCATCCCGACCTAAGATGAATGAGTAAGTATGGAACTGCACTATACTAAGTTATACTTTACATCAGTTCCATTATACATAGTTAAAATGCCAAAGTAGCATGATTAAAGATGCACTATGGTATTACTTGTTATGATTTTTTGAAATGAATCTCATTGGTTACTACATACCGAAAAGCATTAGATAACATACAAAATCTAAGTTCTCAAAGCATACCAAGAATCGTCGGTGTACACGTGAAAACCAAGTTAATCAATGTAAACCGAGACTCATTGTTAATCATGTAAAATTCATTGAAGACTTCGCCACTTCCCGAGCACCGTCAGTAAACCTGTGAAAGGTCAAGTAAGTTATCACTTACCCCGAGCCAAAAAATTTTAGAGCAACTCCGTCTTCAACACCCAACAACTTGGTAGAGAGTTAAATCCTCCACTTAGAGCATTGTCTATAAATAGGGTGACAGATCAGAGACCAGATCAAGGGCCTGCATTATGTCTCTAAAGTTAACCATGGTTAGTAAGATCTATCATAGACTTAGAGACTCAGTGTGCAGAGATAACTATGGTTAGAGTGTGGTAAGAGGAATGGTTGAGTTAAAAGCTTATAGAGACTTAGAGACTAAAGGCTAGTCTCCAAGTCTCCAAAAGAAACTGCAGTTAAGAAAATGTCTTAGAGACTTAGAGACTAATGTAGTCGTGAAGTCTCTAAGAGAACAGGGGTTAAAGATGAGTTACAAACCAGTTAAAAGCAGTGAGTCAGAAAGTGACACATGTCAAATTTTTGTCAATTCTAGGCAAAATCTGCATATAAAGGAGATATTTCAAAGAAGAAAAATGCACAAGATATAAAAGTAAAACAATATAGTCTGTGAAAATATCAGAGTGTTTAAAAGACAATTTAAATAATATTTGCAAGAATACAAAGTTTTTAAAATGCAGAAATATGATATGTAACATGCAAAATTAGGGAATTATATTTTTCATATAGTCTTGTGCAAATATATTTTATTGTGAAAATTGAAAGAGAAGCTTTCTCGGAGGATTTTTATCAAGCAGTTGAAACAAGATTTTGGAGGCAAATGATCAGATTTGGAAGGTATTTCTTAGAATGGATCAAATTGTGAGGTCAAATTTTATTTGAAAAGATAGTTGCTGGAGAGGATTAAATTTATTTGATCAAGAAAATTTTGAAAGGGCAAACAAATAAGATTTTGGAGGTAGTATGAGATCAAATTTTGAACTCACAGATGGAGACCAGTTGATATTTGAAGTTAAATTAGTTTTCTTTGGAGAGAGAAGGCAAGTGAGATCAGATTGCAAGGAGGATAGGTGTGAATCAAACATAGGTTTTAGGTTTCTTCTTCTTTTATATCTTCTCTTCTTTTCTCAGTTTTAGGGGTTCCTATGGCTGTTCTATTTTGGAGAGGGTTTCTAAGTTTGTTCAATCTCTCTGCCAACAGGTTCAAAGTAGTTTCCAAGTGATTTTTTATAATATTTCTCTCTTCTAAGCATATAAAGTTGTTCTGTTATCTTTTTGTCTCAGAGAAGAACTCCATTATAACAACAAGCTTATGAATGGAATTCAACATTTTTCATTCTATCATCAAGTTGTCTCCATTTTTGTTCTTGAATCATATAAGCTAGGGCATCAAGGGTGTTTTAGTTTTTTCTGTTGTTGATAAGCAATAGTGTTATTCAAGGAGTAACTATGATTCAATATTCGTATTCAGATTTGTATGTTGGAATATCAAGGATATTGCCAATCTTGTCTTTCCAGTGGATGTTGGTTATGTATTGTCTATTCTGAGGTCTCTTCAAAGGGGAGGGATAAATTCTGAGTAGGGAGTTACAAATTTGAGATACACAGGTGGATTCATAAGTAGAATTTGATTGATAGAATTTGTCTTATGTAAGGCATATAGACATATTAGACTATGTTGTTGTCCTTTGTTCATGATCATCTTCTTTGCAATGTCATGTTTGACTCTATTATTCGATAGATAAGGCACTAGTGTATGCAAAGATTTGAGATATTTTAGAGATCCATACATCAAAACATAATTGAGAAACTATTCTCATTTCATGTTCTTAGGAGTTAAGATTACTTTGGTTTTCAGACTTACTCTATGAAAGCTGAATATTTTATAAGATTTTATGAAATATATTGAGGTATTTGTTACCTAAGAGTCTAAAAACTATTCCACAGTTATATATCTATAAGTTGGTGTTTGTCAAAAATAATTCATGTGTGTAGATTAGGCAATACCCACCTGAGTGATGTGGAGCTCGAAGAAGAAGGGGGATCTTATCCAATCCTAATTAATTAGGCTCAGTCTTGCTAGAATCAAGAGTTGGAGTTATAAGAGTTGATTAAGTTTTTAATATGCTTGTGATTCAACAAGAAAAAGACCTAACACACCCAATAGTTGGATGTCGGTTAGGTCATTTTATGATTTTCCATCCTTCCCCTTCCCCTTTGTTTTTTTCTCTTAGCTTTGGTTTCTGGTGTGTTCTTTTTGTTTGTTTTAAAGTTAGCTTCCATTTTGAGTCTTTTCGGTCTTTCACAGTGTTGAGGTTTTTAGAACCCCCACACGTTTGAAAGCCTGACCTTTCTCTATTATTTTTTGTGGTAATTACTTTTTTTCAAGAGTCCTTTCAGTCTTTCAGGGTCTCAGAGTTCTTCAAACCTTGACACCTCTAAAAACCTTGAAACCCTACCTCTCTAGCGACTAAGGCATAAGCCTAAGGGTGTCCAGATTTTAGAGTGTTTGGAATTAATATATCTAATACCTAGATACTCCGACACGTAGAGGTTAACCTCATCCTGAAAGAATGTCTATATAAAGGAAAATGACACTTAATACTTTTCATTCTGCGACGTTTGAGCTTCTTGTATTTTCAGCTTTCAGAAATCTCATCATTTTAATGCACATCCTTTTGGATATCGATCTAACACCTCTTGCCATTGCCAGTTCAGCCACCTACATTACAGACCTTTGGATTCACATTTAATTTTAGGTAGGGATCATATTTTTCTTCCCCCTTTTCTTGTTTAGGTTTTTTAAGTTTTCTTCATTTGTTTAGTTTTCTTGCTTTTTGTTAGTTTTGAGGGTTTTGAGTAGGTTTAGTTTGTTAGCCTTAGGGTTTTTATTTCCTTGTGTCAAAGGGTTTTCTTTAGGGTTGGCTAGTTTAGGTCTTCGTTCAGCTGTATCCAAACCCTAGACCTTTAGGATTTCCTAGCCCTATGATCCAGAGAACCATCCCATGGTGACCCTTGGTCTCGAACCCCTCCTTTTGGTGTTTAACGGTCGTCAAATCCTGACACCCCAAAATTGAAAGGGAGCCTACGCAACCCAATAGTTTGAGGCCCCAGTTGATAACTCCCTTTGGGGAATTGAAGTCTTCAGATTCTGAAACCTCGAAAGGAGTTTTAAAGCATAGAACGAACCATTCAAGATCAATGAGGTTTTTGCAATTTCCTAGTACGATAAGGGTTGTCAGACTGTGAAGCTCTACAACATGGAAAATCTATTGAGGGTATTTTTTCTTAGTTTTAGCTGGGTTTTAGTTAGTTTTAGGTGTTTCTTTGTTCTTTCTTAGAGTTAGATTTGATTTTTTAATGTGTGTCTAATTCATTGTTTTAGATTAGTTTCCTTTTTTCAATAAAATGTTGCAAACATATGTTCTCGGTGAAGACAAAATTGAGTATGTCCATGATGAAGTAAAAATACAAAGGTTATGATTCTCCCAGCAAGATGGGTGATCTCCATAGTGAGATCATATACAATGACATTAAAAACATGAATTGGAAGTCCTTCCTCAAACAAGCTGCAGAACCCTCCAACCAATAATCAAACTTCACGACTATGGTCATCTCCAGATTGGTGAACATTGTAGGACACCCAATGTCCATTATTACACTTGACCTAATCATGGATCTAGCAAAGAACTACATACCAAATGAGAAAGTGGTGAAGAAAATAAATGAGGATGTAGTCCTAGACATCTTACCTGACATAATAGAAGAGGTATTCCGCATTCCTATTACGAGAGAGAGAGAGAGAGAGAGAGAGAGAGAGAGAGAGAGAGAGAGAGAGAGAGAGAGAGAGAGAGAGAGCCCCAGACATTTATGACCTCATAATAAAAAAATATTTGATACGTCCTAGGAAGGAGGACAAACTGGAAAAAATGGATATGCAAAGAGGTTACTTGAATGATGACATAAGGAAATGTCTTACTTTATTGAGAAAGGTCTATGGACTACCATAGGCTAGGCAACTAGAGCCTTGGATGGTGTTTGTTATCCAAAATATTAGAGGTAGAAGGGAAAGGATTGATTGTGTAACAATCATCAGTGACAATCTAGATGAACATCTGCAAGTTGTAAAGGTCAACCCCCAAGAAAAAGGAACAGATAAATCTAGGTTCTTAAGAACCTCTGAAAATTCCTCCTCAAGCTTGGACAACTCTCGCGCGGCCTTCTCAGGTCATTATGATTCAGAGAAATACTCTCAGCCTTCCTCTTAAGGTTGCCTCTGAATCTTTTTCTTGGACCCGAGGCCTCTTGGTCCTTATCTTGGTCCAGTTGAATCACATGTTTCTCAAACTGCCCCTTCTCCAGATTTTCCACCATCCTGTTCATGGACTTAGAAGTGATCTTGATGCTTTTGTGGCAAAAATAAAAATTAGATGTTTCTATTCAAGGATGCTATAAGTTGTATAATATTGTATCAAAGATGGAGATTTTAAATTACAAGGTAAAATTTCATGTTAGGAGGGAACTATAATATTAAAGAAAATTTAATTTCACTTTATCAACTTGAAGAGAAAGGAAGGAATTAAAAGATTCTATCTTTTTAAATATTTACATATTGTAATAGTTTATCTTTTCTTATCTTGAGGCTTGTCCTTGAGATTTGGGCTAGTCTAGTATCTATTTCTATTATTTTTAATAATAGAATTATATTTATTTTTAGTAAATGTACCATCATTTTGTTATTGATTAATTGTGAAATAAAAGATATATATTTTGATTTTATAGTTTATGATATATATATATATATTATTGAGAACCTTAGAATTCCTTTTCTATTAAAAAAAAAGAAAAAACTGAAATTATCCATATAAGAGAAAAAAAATTCAGAATTTTGATTCACAGATTTTTCCACGTGAATATTCCTTTTTTAATATTTATGATCACTTTATATAATAAATACAATCCACACAACATTGCAACGATAATGTAAATTGGAAAAATAAACCATAACATAATAAATACAATCCACACAACATTGCAACGATAATGTAAATTGGATAAATAAACCATAACAGTATCACCTCCTTTTAAATTTTCATGTAACTAAAAGTCAAGATCTCTTTACATGGCCACAGATGCAAGAGCTAATTTATAAAAAATGGCAGCATAAATTACAGTCCTTCCCATGAAAAACTCTGGAACTTTCTAAAATCATATATAGCACCAAATTTACAATAGAATGTTAATACAAATCTAATCAAATTACGCAAGTTACAAAGGCCAGTAAAGCAGAAAGCAGTGCTGCTGACTGGGTCATCCGCTCAACAAAAAAGAACTCATATCGATGGACCGAAATTCTGAATCCTGAGCGGCGTGGACGATTTCAGCTTTTGAAAGTTTATGCTCCCACTTCTTATTGTTTCCATGCCCTTTATTTATGAATTTGTGAAGGAAAACGTTGACGCGGTACTCGCCGCCAGCCAATAATAAAATATATGTAACAAGTTTGAATTGTGCCTTGGAAGCTTCTGCGGATTTGAAATATATGTAACGCAGAAGACAGTCATTGCCTGGCCATACTCACATGTATCTATAAGCTGAATTGCTCCTTGTGTTAAACCACTTCTTCCTCTCTTCTGCTCATACTCCATCTATTTATAAGCTAGATTGCTTATAGTGCTTGAACCACATCTTCTTCTCTTCAGTAATCCGCGGAAATGTATTTCTCAGCGACTGCATCAAAAAGAATGCCGCTATATCTGGCGGCTCTTCTCCTGTTCTCTGCTGTAATGGTGGAGTCCTCCTCGGACGAGATATACGCAGCATGTAATGCGGAGAAGTACTCCAACGGGTCCCAGTTTGATAGCAACCTGCAGGAGCTCTTAAAAACTCTGACAGAGAAAGCAGCCTACGCCGGCTTCGGCGCATCTGTTAATGGGGAGGAGCAGCTGTCGGGGCGCCTCCAGTGCAGAGGAGATTTGTCTCCTGCGGACTGCTGTGCTTGCATAGCGGAGGCAGTGAAGGTCGTCCACCGCGACTGCCCAAACGGCATTGGCGCCCGTGTTCAGCTGGATCGCTGCTTCCTTCGCTACGAGAATTACACCTTTCTCTCTCATTTGGACACTAGCCTCTGGTACGACCTCGTCAACGTCAATGAGAATATGGACACCCACTTTAATGCTGCCGTTAGCGATCTGTTGGCGGATCTGTCAAGCAGGGCCCCTGCCAGTCCTATCAAGTTCGCCATGGGGTCTGCTATTGTTTCTTCGAATGTGAGCATCTATGGAATGGAGATGTGCTGGAGGGACATGTCCACGAAAGACTGCGCGGCCTGCCTGTCCAAGGGATACGAACATCTCTTCAGCTTGTCTACCCAGAGAGTGGGTGCTCAGGTTTTCATGGGCAGCTGCACTCTGTGCTATGAAATCTATCCCTTTGCTCAGCATTATTAGACGTGTTATTCAATTTTCTTTTTCTACTTGATGTGATTTACCATAGGCATACTTGCCGAATAACTTAATTGTACCACAATAAGATAGTTGCATCGCCTTAATAAAATCTATGTTGCAATGCTTTACGTTTGAATTGAGATGAAGCGTAGTAAGACTACTTTGAATTAAAGATTACAAGCATTCAATCGTAATGATAATCTGTCATTGCCGATTGTTACTAAATTTTAGACCTCCGTATTTTATATGTCCAACTTTTCTTTTGTGTGTAAGACTCATATTGTTTTATTGCATAATGGATGGTCAGTTCTAAATTTGGTTTATTATTCAGGGTTTGGAAATGGAAAAGTTTTGATAATTTAGCTTGTTTTCGTATCTTTGATCCAACATTGCTTGGACATGATTTGAGTCAAGAATTAAGCATGTGGTGATTCAAAACATTCGCAAACAATACTGATAAGAATGGTAATTATTTTTCAAATTGAGGATTATATAAAATTTTGATAAGTCATTATCAATGTCTAATCTAAGTTTCTAAGTCTGTTTAGTGAAAATTGAGTATATGTTTTCTTTTGATAAATCATCCAAAATCAACAATGTTTGTAAATAGCAGAAAGTTTAATCTTCATTTTTATAATTTGAAGAATTGTATTAAGAGGAATAATATTTCATATGGCTTTGTACAAGCTATGAATATATCAAATTCATTGTATATATGACAACCTTATAATCCAATCTAATTTTATATATGACATAATTTAAAAAGAATGAAAATATTATTAGTATTATTCTCAAATATACAAAACAACAAAATATTAATCTTTTTAAAAAGTAGTTAAAATTTGAAATTTCTGAAATAATGCAATAAAGGTTCTGTGTAATTTTTTCCTTTCTTTATCTTTATGTGAAGGAGGAAGTGGGATATGATAAGAGTAAAGGTTCATAAAAAATAATTTTATAGTAGTAACTAAAATGTAATAAAGTAAATTAGAGGAATGCACATTTGTTTCACAGTTGCATTTAAAATATTTTAAATACAATCTCAGATATATCTAATTTTTTTTCTTTCTTCTCTCATGTGAATGAAGATGTGGGATATTATAAGAGTAAAGGTTCATAAAAATAATTTTGTAGTTGTATTTGAGTGTAATATAGATAAATTGAAGGAATGGACATTTGTTTCATAGTTGCACTTATAACTAAAGTATGTAAAATTATTCTAGTCAATGGGAGACATCTTATTTACTAGTGTTTTTGAACAATAAGTAATAACTTTACCACTACAAAATGTTCATTATTTTTTATAATGATGTTCAAGGCTATTTTAGGTGTTACTATGAAGATTATATCCCATACAAGAGAACGCACTATGAACAAGATTGTGTGTAGGTGAAGGCACATGTGTGCAAATTTTAATCCATACATGGGGACTTTATTTACTAAATGATTTTCATTGATAGTTATTGGTGATTTCAATAGCAAGAAGATATTTTGAGAAAATACTTGTTATTAATATATGTTGTCTGTTCTTTCTAGGTGCCGGTAATTTACTCGAGACACATTTATGATCAACTATTTGATCTTTCTTAGTGTCAGTAATTGTTTTTGATTAAGGTGACAACAGGTTTTGAAGGGGGCCCGAAACCCTTTACATAGCACCAAAATGATAGACAATAAAGGACGAAGGTAACAACGAACTGTCACATATGACAGAAGACCAAAAGATGGCTAAACCCCAGATTTAACAAAAAAAATCATTAAAAAACATCAAAACAGCTAACTACGAAAAGCTTCCAGCAGACAGATAGAAAAAAAATTCCAGCAATCCAAAACATTCCTGCACTGAAGCTAAAAAAATTCCATCTGATTCTCCAGCATCTGAACTTCAACCATCTACAACTCCATGCTCTGGATTGAGTCCCTTAACTTATTGATATCTTTGGTCTGGACTTCGGCTTTCTTTTTAGTGCTAGAGCGAGTCCTAGTGCCAGGGCCCAAAATATGAATTTCCTGAGGGCTATTGTCCTCCAGCCTTGCCTTGTCACTGTCATTACCTTCCAGAAGGGTATATAAAGATTTCAGATTATCCATAGAGTTTTTCATACCCATTTTGCTAACAGTATTAATTTTTTTTATAAGAGCCTTGTTGTTGTTAACCCTGTCATTAATTTTTTTGATCTTATTGTCCACCATGGCACTCTTCTTAGTATCCATATTGTTAACCTTATCGAAAAAATCTTTCCCCTTCTGGTACATTGTAGCATCATTACGCATTTTGTCAACAATTTCCTCCAGCGGAGCGTTCATGTCTTCCAGTTTCTTATAATTATCTTTGATCTCCTTTATATCATCTTGAATCCAATTATCCATATTATAGCTATTCTCCACTTTATTTCTGGCCATTTGAAGGAAGGAAATAGTAGCGACCCTTTTTCCATTGACCTCTCTCTCATGGAGATCATCCTCAAGGCTCCTCATGTTATGGACATTATTTTCTTCAAGGTCACCTTTCAAAGTATCACTGTTGTACTTAGCATTCTCATTCTCATTGTAATCTTTTTGAGCTTTGGCAGTTTCGTTATCAGGGACAATATCCTCCTCATTGTTCTCCGTGTTGCCTTTGTCAATCTCTGTTTCTGCCATATCCCTTGTTTCCCTATGATAATCCTGAAGGTCATGAGTCTGGTCTTCCCCACCATCCTTATTGACAGTGTGGTCTTCAGTGTGGGTATCAATGTCCCCTGACTCCCTTAGAGATTCCTGAGTATCCTGATTCTGTTCCTCATCACCATCACTTTTAATAGTATGGTCTTCAATATGGGTATCAATAATATTGTCAATTTCTTCAGTAATTTCATCCAATATTTTGTTCTCCAACTTCTGGGTTTCTTCAGTATCATCTTTACCATCCAAAGACACATTGGTGTTCATCTTCATGTCCTCAATTTTTCCTGGTCTCCCAATAAAACTCTCATCCTTAGATGACTCAATATCCTATTCATCATTAGTTTTCATCCCCTTAATGTCAACATAAATTGACAAAGAGATATCCACAACAATAGGGCCTCTTCATCTTTTTTAGCTTTTTCCTTACTAGAGCTCTTACTCGTAGACACCTCCAGGATTTTCCTCATAACATTCACAATAATTTTTGGAATGGGGTCAGGGATATGATTATTAACATAGTTCATAATCAACAGAATTAATCCCTCATGTAAAACAGGGGAAAACTTACTCCTATGGTCACTAATGCTCTGATTGAGCGAGCTTAAGAGATAGAAGGGAAAACAAACCCTAATGTTATGATGGAAATGGTTAACCAGAACAAAGTGGCAATTGAAAACCTTATAATACCTGCCATCCAATGTGAAGTACTCCATGATAGCCCAGATTATGAATGCCCAAATACACTTAATATTTGATAGGTTGACATAGTCCAGATCACCCTTCACAAGCATTGACCTTTCGTCATTAGTCTTAGGGAATTTTTTATAACCTTTGTTGCCCTCTTTTTTGTCTTTCATAAAATGCATCCCCTCCAACGGAAGACCCATAATTTCTGCAAGCTGGTCCAAACTGAGCTTGATAGATTTGCCCAAAATGTTAACAATCGCGTTCTCCCAACCATTAACAAAAGCTTTCGTCACTTCCTTATTGTTTTCATGGAGATGCTTTAAATATTTGTGAACATTACCCTTCTTAATATTGCTCCACACCTCTTTTTCATCCCTCCATTTACACTCCGCAGGTTATTCTCTCTTCAAATCTCCTCCCATATCTTCTTCCTCTGTAGTTCGGCCTCTCTCACTATTTTGTTTCATACTAGTTCTCAGCTCAAAGTGAATATAGAGTTTCACAATCACAAAGTACTTAATGATGTCCCAGAAAACTTGTGACTTAAGTAAATCATCATTATTTTGATGCTTCACATTGCTTGACATCATCGTCGTACCCCTAATCAGATCATCATTAATCAGAATAATTAATGCGAATGACCTCACCTACCTTGTGATTAACCCTATCATAATTGAGTAATAATCCCACCTCATTATTAATTTTTGCGTTCCCATGCCACTTGCATGTGACATCATTCTTTACACCAATTTTGGCTAGACAATCAGTAATTGTTAAGAAGAGGAAACACTAGGACTTCCCCATTTCTATCATAGCATACTCTGTCCAAGATATTAAATCTTGTAAATCTATTTGTTTAGAATGGGATGAGTGCCCCATAGAGGAATAAAAATGAATTAGGCCCAGGTTTGATCCAATTGGAATGTTCAGTAAGATAAAAGGGGCCTTCTACAAGCATGAGCCTCATCTTGAGGATCGTATGATGAACTATGTAGATGATTATGAAGTCTACATCCATGATTACTGCAGGCTACCACTAGAGCTGGCACAACATGTTATTCAAGTACACATACCTCCAAGAAGATAGGACAAGGATTCAGAAGACATTCTGAACCCTTTATACAATGAAGATAAAGTGTATAATCAATCCATATTGAATACCAAAGTTAAAAAATCAGAAAATGATAATATTAAATTCAAACCCAGACATGTTGCAGAATTGACAAAGAAATGCATACATCAGCTATTCAAGATGGACCTAGTTCCAATGAAGCATAAGGTGGATCCTCTGACAAAGGTGGAAAATGGAAAAGGATTCAAGGTAAACATTCCTATCTTCAAAGAGGCCGCTTCCCTTGCTCCCAGTACAACTTATAGGCATGTGAGGAAGACAATCATCCATGGTCTAGAAATGAGTGTAGGATGCAAGAGGACAAATGATAAAGATGTTTTAGCCATTGCTCCCCCTCCAACCCAAACACAGGATATTAGTTTTCCTTGAGAGACTCCATCCACTTTTCAAAGGACCAAGATTCCTCCTTTCACCATTTGTTTGCCTAGGTCACCTGGGTCCCAAACGAGAGAAGTATATCAAAGGAGAAAGACAAGGCCTTCTATTTCACCCAATCTACAGGCCTTTCCTAAGGGAGAAGATCTAAACGAAGAGAATTTCCCTCTAGTATGGAGAACTCAGCAGGCTACTGCAACTTCTAGGAGGAAAGAACCGGAGAAGGTTACTTAACCTGAAGGCCAAATATGATGGTTGATTTAGAAACAAGTATTAAAGTGGATACAAAATATGGGGATGGTTTGCGAGCCAATGAGTTTGATATATCAGATTTTTGGAACATTCCAGGCTTCAAACATTCATCTATAGATAGACCCACGGGTGATATAGATACAAGTATTGATACCCCGGCCATCCAATTGTATTCTAATGTCTAGGTGCCTCCTCCATTCCACATTGAAGAACTTCTTATGGAGAAGGTGGAAGAAGAAAAAAAACAAGGGTTCCAATCCATCAATCTATATAAGAGACACAAATGGAGGAAACTCTTCAATGGGGTGATCAAGAAGAGAATAGAAATGAAGAGAAATTATAGCCACCCAAGAAGAATTAGAGAAAGGAGAAATTGACACTAAATGCAAACTGAGAAGCCTAAGGGTGATGAATCAACATAGGTTGAAAAGAAACCACAAATACAACCTCATTTTCCTCCACCACACTCAGACACTGAGGAAGTACAACCAAAAGCTGAGAAAAAATAACAGCAACAGGTAAAACACATACCAAAATGGAAGGAGAAGCCATCAAGTGGTTTATGGGAAAAGATCACACAACTTTCATCATTTGAAGAAAAGGAGAAAGCTCCAAAGCAGGAAGAACATGCACAAGAAGAAGAAGGTGAAAGGGAAGAAACTCCAAAAAAACTTAGAATATAGAGAGGCCTTAGAGAAGGAAGAAAATGAAGAAGAGGAAAGTGAAAGGGAAGAAACTCCAAAAAAAATTAGAATATAGAGAGGCCGTCAAGTAGTTTATGGGTAGAGATCACACAAATTTCATCGTTTGAAGAAAAGGAGAAAGCTCCAAAGCAGGAAGAACATGCACAATAAGAAGAAGGTGAAAGGGAAGAAACTCAAAAAAAACTTAGAGTATACAGAGGCCTTAAAGAAGGAAGAACATTAAGAAGAGTAGAGAAAATTGGAACTTCCATCATGGATGTAGCCCCATATGAACCACTTACAGCTACACCTAAGCCCGCTTGGCTAGCTAGGGCAGTCTAACCTAGAAAGAATACATATACAGAGATAGAGGATCTTGATGTACCCCAATTGGGTCAAGCATTACATATAGGGGAGCCCAACTGGAAGGCATTAAGGATATACTATGTAACAAGAGACGAGAGTGGAAAATGGAAGGCTCAAGTGATAGTACCTCCTCCAAATATCAGTGAAAATTAATCCACACCAGATGATTATGTTATGGAGGAGGTATATTTGGTAGAACCTACTAGAGAAGGTGTGAAGGCATTGGCAGCTCTAGGAGTTAGCCAATTTTTCAAATATATGCAGGAGGACAAGATTGAGATTTAAGGTCTACGCCAACAAAAGAAAGTCCTCAAGGACTATATTTGTCAAATAATTGGTCCTATTGACCAAGATACTCCTGAGGCATCATTGCAGGCGACACTCAAAAAAATATTTGTCCCAAAATCATTAGGAATTCCTAATTATTTTGTGAAGGCATGTGCATATAAGAAAGTAGAGTTTGAAAGATTTGACACTGAGACCATTCAAATTGTTTAGAAGCATTTTAGAGTAATAATTGTATAATTGACTCGGATCATAGATATTGTAGATGGATAGAATGGGATTCAAAATTGTGGCAAGAGGTACTGAAGGACCTGAAGAAAATTAGGAAACAAAATTTCCAAGTTTTGGTAAAAATATATGAAGGCTCATAATTAGACAAGTTTGATGCATGGATAAGCGCCATCAGTTTTTCCATTAGAGACTATCATAATAGGCTTGCAAAGATTGAGAAGGGAATAAAGACATCTTTTTGTGGGTGAAGGAGATAGAGAAGTTCTTTGATGGAATTGACTTGAAAATATATTAAGATGAATATCAAGAGAAGTTATACTCCACAAAGAACATTGTTCAGCAATTCATGGGGATTGTAGCAGCAATATTGAAGAAGATATAAAAAAATGTTTGATGTAAAGGAGGAAATGAGGTAAATAATTAATTACATTGAGGAGATACAAAGGGTTTTCTCTCAACTCGCATCCTTCTAGAAAAGGCAACAATATCATTTAACATTCATGAAGCTTCCAGATTTTGGTGAAGTTGATGAAGTGGTTGAAAAGTTTTGAAATTCTCATCCGGGTATGCTTCCTTCACGATAAGTGTTGGTTCAAGGGTGTTGATTGGTACGATGACCTTCATTAATTTCTAAAGGTAGCCGAGCATCCAAATTTTGGAGGTCTTCCCAACCCCCACAACATATAAAATCACATTTTTGAAGAAAAATAAGAATTTCAGGCCTATAGATTGCATGATATGGTTCATTTTTAGATTTAAAGGAGTTCTCAATTAGTTGCATGACACATTTGCACTTTTTCCCTTAATATTAGGCATTAAGATCAAAGTTTTAGTCATTTATGGAGGTATTTTTTACTAAAAAATGGTGGAACTGCACTTCTTCCCTACAAATCTGGATCCATTTGTAGCTCGCTTTTGCATGATTTTGATGCAATAATGGATGAAAATGAATTACAAAACATTAACTATAGGTTTAGGAGTATTTTCTGTAGTTAAACTAGAAATTTTTATTTTATTTTAACATTTTTACATGGTTGGAAACCCTAGTTACGAGTTTCATAATTTATGGATGTAATTTCTATATAAACTCATTTAGGAGAATGTATTAGGGTCAGATATTTTGCAATAGAATCTTAATACAATTGGTGTTGCATTCATGGTGTGTTTTGGCTTCTATCTATGCAAGTTTTGGGAATTTATTATTCATAATTCAAGAATCAACTGTGTTTCTTTGTGATTGTTCTTGTGAATTGTTAAATTGGCGTTGATTATTATGGAATCTACTCGTCATGAGGAATTTTGGGAGGAGATATCTCTTTTTGTTCTTTAGGGTAGATTTTTCATACGTGTGCACATATATGAATGGCTTCATGATTTGATGAGTTTTGAGAAAACTTCTATGTTTTTGAATTCCATTAATGATTGCGTCCACTAACTATGAACTGTGAGTTTCTTTGATTCATGTTTTGTGGGTTTTCTTTTATCATCTCTGATATTTAATATGTGAGTTGAATATTTTATTGTTGATGTCCATTAGGAATTTATTTCTAGTAACTCTCTCTCTCTCTCTCTCTCTCTCTCTCTCTCTCTCTCTCTCTCTCTCNTTTCTTGTCTCTCTCTCTCTCTCTCTCTCTCTCTCTCTCTCTCTCTCTCTCTCTCTCTCTCTCTCTCTCTCTCTCTCTCTCTCTCTCGACATTTTTTGGAAAATTGGTGAAGTATAGAATTTATCTTATATTTCAATTTAAAATTGCATTTATAGGAGGCGCATTCATTGAAAAGATAAAATACAAAAAAATGTGCTTGAAGATCCATTGTTTTAGCTTGGGTTTGAACAGAACCAACAATGATCTCCTTGTGAACATTTACATTTATCTTTGATTGAGCTTTCTAAGTGGTTGTAACACGACCACGAATTACCTTGGGAGTAACTTCATTATTTCAACAGGTGATTATTGTTGATGTCCATTAGGAATTTATTTCTAGTAATTCTCTCTCTCTCTCTCTCTCTCTCTCTCTCTCTCTCTCTCTAGAAAATTAGTGAAGTATAGAATTTATCTTATTTTTCAATTTAAAATTGCATTTATAGGAGGCACATTCATTGAAAAGATAAAATGCAAAAAATGTGTTTGAAGATCCATTGTTCCAGCTTGGGTTTGAACTGAACCAACAAAGACCTCATTTTGAACATTGACATTTATCTTTGATTGAGATTTCTAAGTGGTTGTACCACGACCACAGATTACCTTGGGAGTAACTTCATTATTTCAACAGGTGAATCTACATCGCTTATTCCTAACTGTTACTTTGTGTAAAAATAATGCACAAGAAAACTATTGTCTCTTTTAAAAAAATAAAAATGAGATGTTTCTATCTAGGAATATTGTGGGAACCTTTGCATAATATTTTATTAAAGTTGAGGATTTTAAATTGTAAGGTAAAAATTTATCTTAGGTGGGAACTACAATATTTAACAAAATTTAATTTCACTTTATCAACTTGAAGAGAAAGGAAGGAATCAAAATATTTGGTTGGCATATTTCTAAAAATGATGAAAGTAGAAAACAAAAAATTTAATGATTGGCATTCATTTGATGCATGACAATGTTGCCTGCTTAATTTAATAGACCAAAATTCCCCCCTTATTACATTAATTTAAACAAGAGTGGAACCTTGCAAGGGTTTTGAACCCAACCCTTCTCGAGAATTTGATGAAGGGTCTTTACCAATCCTCCTCACTCGCTCAAGAAACAGTAAACTAATTGCATCAGTTTCACCAATCCTCCTTGCTCACTCAAGAAACACCAATGCACAATGGGACACATTTCCACCTCCAATGCATAATGGGACACATTTCCTTCAAAATTCCACATCTCCTTTGAGTGTGTCTAATGCATCTAGTGTTGCACATGAGATGTCTTTCCTCTAAAATTCCACATGTTCTCTGAGTGTGTCTAACGCCTCCTCAAGTGTTGTGGAACAAATCCTCCTCTACTACACAAATCATCAATAAATGCCTACACATGAGACAACCTTTCCTCTAAAAGTCCACAGTTCCTCCAAGTGTGATAAATGCCTCCTCAAGTACTTTACAAATAACTCAGCCAAATCTCTCTCCCCCGCTCCTTGAAGGGACAACCATGATGCCAAGCTCCCTCTTTTATTCAGGGACAAAAATATGTTAAGCCCTCTCTTTTCTGTAGGGAAAAATATGCCAAGCCCCATCTTTTCTTTAGGGACACAAATGATTCTTCTCCTACAATAAATCATCTTTGAGGGATAAATTCGCTCGAGATTATAGAAAACCTCCTGCCTTCATTTCCTCTGGCATCCTATAAGACCCTGTTTTAGTTTCTAAGGCAGATAATCAGTATAAATATCACAATGTGGTGACTCTTTAAGGTCCTTGAAGCTACCAAATGTAGTATGAATGGTCCCAAAAACACTAGCATAAAGTGTCATTATAGAAATTTTCTTTACATATTCAAAATATGATATCCAAAGTATATTTATCTCCTTACCTAGCTTCGTCTTTATCACTTCAACCTTCAATGGAAGCATTAAAAGATATAATAGATGTAATAGCTTCCTCTTTATCACTTCAATCTTTATGATCCTTTTGTTCTTTTGCATCCTGATGACGGATCACATAGTGCGATCCAAAATGTTAATGATAAAAAATTCTACACAATCAAATCTAGAAGCTGATATATAGCATTTGCATGGATTGTGGAAATCTAATATATTTGAAGATATAATATATTTGAATTCATGTATATGATACCTCTTTTTTCCCACTATATAATCAACTTTAGTAGTAAAAATGATAGAAATACTCACAATCATCCAATAGTCTGAAGTAATCCCACAAACTGGCTTCTCATCACTATTTCTACTTTGAATCCTATAATATTCCACTCAAGAAGGAAACTTCAAGAAGTATATGTAGTAATGATGGCCAACAATGTTATAGTCAATTACTATTCTTTTCTCTGTGTAATGATTGAGTGTAGATGACCACAAACATAGATCAATGTCTCGTGTCAAAGTAACAACACATGATAATATTACCCGTAATAATTGTAATAGCAATATGTGTTCAAAGGCATCTAACTATATGAATTCTTCAATATGTTTAATGACATATACATACAAATATTAACCTCAATAAGTTCCACAACTTCTCAGACAACATTAGGCTCAACTTTAAATACAAAATGCTCACGCAATGAACAAAGCTCTAAAACTTTACAAGGAATAAAGTCAAAAATAAAATCTAATAAAATCACAAGATGCCAGGAATGATACTCCCAAATCCAACGATCAACCATTCAACTAATTAGAAACCTATCCAAGTCATTCCTTCAATCCTACGCACATAGACCTGATATGGGGTAATGATCTACAGAAGCTCTTTGCATCATTTACAATAAATTACTTTATTCACCATTAAAAATACCTGAGTTCTACCACAAATTTTAAACACCAATTAGAAATAATCTTGACAAGAAAACTGTTATTATGCAACTACCTAATGCCATCTCTCCTATAGCAAGCTTCCCAAGCATTTGCTGGCATTAAAAGCTACAAGAATGAATGTTTACACCATCTAACTTCCCTTTGACAATATAGGCACAAAGAATTAGTAGTGCACTCTAATACCAAATCAAAATGACGAAAGCAAAAAAACATAAACTTTATTGATTGATAATCATTTGATGTATTACAATGTTGAGTGAAAATTCTTTTAAAGCATTGTATTCCTGTAAATTACTACTTGAAATACCCTTATGTAAATAACAAAGAGGTAACTGGCTAATTATTAATTAATCTAAACAAAAAACTAATCTAATTTAATGTAATACACCTACAATTTCATATGTACTTGTGCAATTGAGTATGAAAGGTCCATATTTGGATTTGTGTTTGATTTGAAAATTTCATCTTTTATATCTTTTTAAATTTTTGTACATAGTAACGGTTTATCTTTGCTTGTCTTGAGGCTTGTCTTTGAGATTTGGGCTAGTCTAGCATCTATTTCTATTACATCCAAGTTGCATAATAGTTGAACAAGTTTTAAAATAAAACAAGTGCCACTAGTGACCTGCACTTGCCGTAATTAGTTATAATTATATATGTAAATTTAATTTTAATTTTATTATAAATATTATATATATTTTAATTAATAGTTATTTAATAAAAGTAAAAATATTACTGATAAAAAATTAAAAAGAAACTTTGTATAAAATACTATATATATATATATATATATATTAAAAAATATAATATAGTAAATTTTTATATATATTAAAAATATATTTATTTATTTATTTATATAAATATATAATAGTTATACATTATAAATAATTGAATTTTTTAATGAAAATAAATGTTTACATTATAAAATATAAAATATAATATCTATGTTAAAAATAGTGATTTAGGATTGGTGGATTGTCCGAAAACTAATTCACTATTCATGCACAACCAAATGCAATAGTATATTGCCTACGACAAATACAATAAAGCAGAAAACAGTGCTGCTGATTGGGTCTTCCCTTC
This sequence comes from Thuja plicata, assembly GCA_018584345.1. Lineage (NCBI taxonomy): Eukaryota > Viridiplantae > Streptophyta > Pinopsida > Cupressales > Cupressaceae > Thuja > Thuja plicata. Next base: position 294,677 of record MU227777.1, read on the forward strand.
AAAATAATATACTCATCTCGGTGGACGGAAATTCCGAATCCTACGAGGCGTGGACAATTTCAGCTTTTGAAAGTTGAAGTTCCCACTTCTTTATGTTTTCATGGCCTTTATTTTTGAACTTGTGTAGGAAACCGTTGACGGGGTACCCGCGACCAGCCTACGCAAACTACCTGCTAAAATTATAAAATATATGTAATGCCCAAGTCAGTTATTGCCTGGTCATATTCCCTCGTTTCCAATCTATTTATAAGCTGAATCGCTCCTTATGTTAAATCCCATCTTCTTCTCTCCTGTAATCATTGGAAATGTATTTCTCAGCGACTGCATTAAACAAAAACGCCGCTATATCTGGCGACTTTTCTCCTGTTCTCTGCAGTAATGGTCGAGTCCTTGGACGACGGGGGCGAGATATACACAGCATGTAACATGGAGAAGTACTCCAAAAGCTCCAAGTTTGATAGCAATCTGGAGGCGCTCTTAAAAACTCTGACAGAAAACGCAGAAAATACCGGCTTCGGTGCATCTGTTTATGGACAGGAGGGGCCGAACCAGCTGTCGGGGCGCCTCCAGTGCAGAGGAGATTTGTCTCCCGCCGACTGCCAGGCCTGCTCAGCTGAGGCAGTGAAGGTCGTCCGCCGTGACTGCCCAAACGCCATTGGCGCCCGTGTTCAGATGGATCGTTGCTTCCTTCGCTACGAGAATTATAGCTTTCTCTCTGATTTAGACACTAACCTCTGGTACGACCTCGTCAATGTCAATGAGAATATGGACACCCACTTTAATACTGCTGTTAGGGATGTGTTGGGCATGGGGTCGTCTGTTGTTGTTTCTTCGAATGTGAGCATCTATGGAATGGAGATGTGCTGGCGGGACATGTCCACGAAAGACTGCGCAGCCTGCCTTTCCAAGGGATATGAAGAGGTCTTCAGCTTGTCTACCCAAACAGTGGGTGCTCAGGTTTTCATGGGCAGCTGCACTCTGCGCTATGAAATCTATCCCTTCGCCCAGCACTATTAGACTCGTTATTCAGATTAATTGAGATGGAGCAGGTTCAGACTGCTATGAATTAAAATATTGCAAGCATTTAATAATATTAAGGAACTGTAGATTGAGTTTGGTTCTATAATATATTATTTTATGTTCTGTGATTTTTTGTATTGTCATATATGATAATCTATATTTCATTATTGGCACCCAATTTCGCACCGTCATATCTCATGTATGCAATCTTCCTTTTGTGTGACAATCATATTCTTTGATTGCAAAAAGGAAATCTAATTGCAAATTTGGTTTATAAATTTGTTGGATTTATGATTGATATTCAATGTTTAGAAATGGAAATAAATTGATAATTTGCAAATATTTCTTACCTCTGATATGTTGGAGTAAATAGTACCCACTGTTTGCTACTTAAGTTTACTTGGGTAGCCTCATTAATGAGGTAGCTAGATATCGTTGAGTTCTATAACTCATTTTGAGGATATTATTGAGTTGTATTAGAACTCAACTTGCTCCAGGTTGGTCTCAATCATATCCTTTCTTTCTATCTGCTCTTGTCTATTTAAACAGAGCTTGTTGTATGTTTATATACACCTCATTCGATACAGTTTCGAGTGTTGATTACCTTTCTATTTTGGAGGATGTATGTACACTGGGTTCTGGGTATATGATGAGCTATCCTAACATGGTATCAGAACAAGTAGTCTATCAGCTCCTTCTAGTCCTTCTTTGAGAGTTTTTTTTCATCTTTTTAAGTTTTGAGGTCCTACAGATCTATAGCAACTTTACGATCTGTAGTAGTTTTGCTAAAACTATTGTGTTTGTCAGACCTGGTGGGTATTTTCTCAGACATAAATTGTTTGTTGCTTGAGCTATATAATTGGCCATAGGCACCTCCTATTTGTCTTTCTAAGATCTGCATAGTGGCCATCACAGCCCATTTGCAATTTCTCAACTTACAGAAGGTCATTTTTGTTTTCTGTATGGATATCTTTTGCAGATTGCATTGGCCTAAGTTCAAGTTGTTGGCAGCCTACTATCGAGCATTTGAATGATGGCACCAACATTAAATATTAGGGGACCGATAGAACACCAGAGATTTGTTCCAGTCTTCGCCAGATTGGCGCTTGGCAAGCACTCTCTATGCTCGTTTGAGGCGGCTATGTAGACAACCGCCACTGTGGAAAGCAAGAAAAGGCGGAACAAAAAGTAGCCGGCCTGAGAAAGAAGCAGCTTCATTCATTCTTATGACAAGGCGTTGACGGCATGATCTGCAACAACGTGATGGCCACACATTGTTTCTGGCTGTCCCTGCAGACGTTCTGAGCCTCTCTCACGATCCCCCTTACCACAAGGTCAGACTCCATTCATTAGCGTGCAAGGTTTTTGGTACCAACAAATCAAACATGGTATCAGACTCCATTCTTTTCTGTGAATGACGCTAATAGAAATAGCCGATTGACACCTTCCTGATTTGCTGATTATACTGATAATTTGGCATCACGATTGCTGTGAGAAATGGTCGCGTTAGTCACTTTTCTTGGGTGCTCGCATATGTTAGTCGTTTTTTTTCAAATTTGCAAAAATAAAATAATTGTTTTGCAATTTTTTTTGTGGTTTTCTACTATAAAATATGTAGATCATGAAGAACATATGCTTAAAATTTAGCAAAAATCTATTAGGTTTTCTGGTTTTTGAAATTTGGTCAATGGTACATTTTGTAAGGAGCTTAGCTGCATCCTCTTTCTCTTTAACTGAAGGTTACTTATTGCAGAGATCAATGGTCACGTTTGGTGGGCCCGAGCATCGTTCTTTGTATGGTGACTAGCACGATTCTTCACCTTATTGTGATGACATTTTACTTCAGATTTTGCTTTGCTGACAAGTATATCAGTCTTGGTTTTTAGCTGGCATTTTAATCTGGAGGTCTGTGTTTTCTTTATGGCAACAACTGACGACTTAAATAGTTGTTGATCTTGGCTGGTGTAATATACGGTGATGTATATATCTGATTGGAACCCACATTAATATCTATTGGATCGGTGGTTTCTTATCACCTTTTTCTTTTGCCGACACAAGCTTCATGTTTGCATTGTGTGGTAGATCCCAGATATTTATTTTCCTATAGGGCTCGCATCCATTTGGCTCATGGATTTGATTTAGTGGGTATCCTCTTTACAAGCTCGAGGTGTACTATTTCCCATGGCGTGAAGGCTAAGGTCTTGGAATTTATTTCATATTGCAATAGGTAAGACATTTGTTTTCTTTATCTACACTATGTCCACCTATGCGTGGATTTACATAATGTTTTGCAATGATTTTCTTCTGCCTTTGATGGTTCTTAGGGGTTATGGGGTGGCACACAAAGCCACCATCGGACCCAACCACCCGATCAGTTCTTCTTGGGCCCTCTCTATTTGGAAAGGGTATTTTTTTTTTTTTGAAATACTGAGCAGATTGTCCCCTAGAGGACCGCGCCCATGCCCTGTGGTACATAAGAGATGTGGGTCATTTTTTTCTCCTTTCACCCCAAATAGGCGATATTTTGTTCATTGTCATAACTTGGACATCTAGAGTCCATTTTTGATAGCTGATGTATCATTGCAAAGGTGGTTCCATGCACTTAATTTGTGCAAGCTTTTAAGTTTTTTGTTCTTATGAATCATGTAAGCATCATTTATAAGAACTTATTGTTGTAGACGTCTTAGATCTAGTGTCATCTCTTTTGGGGATTTTACACACGTGATGTGCCATTTTATTTATACTCGCATTGAATTTAAAGTGCCATGGGGGGTTGTGTAGAGCCTTTTTTTTCCAATCATAACTTTGTCAAAGTGAGAGTTCCTCCATGACAATAGAAAAATGACTAATATTCTTGCCTCATGCACATGTGTAGTTTAACCACACACCCTTTTATCAGTTACAAATACACTTTTCGTCCCTTATACATAGCAAGGCGACACATCATTTTAGTGGACCTATCATTGTATCACTATCAGAAAGAGAAACAAGAAGATCAACAGAATGAGCCATCTGATGTGAAGCACTTGAATCAAGAATCTAACTGGAACTTGTAGATGATGAACCCTTAGTCGAGAAGGCTTGTCCTTTTCCCAAGGATGAAAAATTAGGCACTGGAATGTTGTGCCTCTTCATAGCTTCTTCTAATTTTGTGATTCTTTGAGAGTATGGTGTGTCATTGTGCCTGGGTTTCCCTTGAGAGGAATAATTCTCATGTTTCTCCTTATAGATACAAGATGAACTGCCTGAGATAGGAGGAGGAGAATGAGAAGGAGGTTTAGGCTTCTCATCATCATTCACCTTAGGCTTATATAGAGGTCTATAGGGAGGCTTACCTCCTGAAGATGAATATGTCAGTGACTTCTTCTTATACTTACCCTTTACCTTAGGAGATTGAGTCATCAAGGCATGACTCTTTGGAAGAGCATCCATTTGAATTAACTTGGCTTGCTCCCTAGTTAATCTATTGCAAAATTCCTCAAATAAGGGCATCTTATGATCTTCTTCCATAGCACCCATAGTAGAATAGATGGTAGAGGCAAACACTTGGAAAGGATCTCTAAGCTTAGATGAGATAAAAAAAATACACTCCTTATCTTCTTTGGTATGACCACAACCTTTCAAAAGAGACATAATTGATTTGAACCATGCAAGGAAATCTTGAATAGAGGGAAATGAATACGAGGAAAGAGAAGTTAGATGGGCTCCTAGCTACAAGATTTTGAATTGGTTGACTTTACCATACAACCCTACAAGCTTATCCCATACTTCTTATGGTGTTTTACACTCAATAATGTGAAAGAATAGATTATCTAACGCATGAAGACCGATGATTCCTTTTGCCTCATCCATTTTGTTTCTATGAACAAACTACTCAAATGCTCTGGTGAATTCAGGTTGGTCAGGTTTCAATAACTACCAGAGACCTCAAGATTGCAACAATTACATCATTTTGAGCTTCCATGTGTGATAGTTGTGTTGGGTGAGAAAATCAATCCTAGGGTTTGACATGTTGTACAAGGGTACACAAAGGACGATATGCAAGATACCCCCGATGATAGATACAATCTGATTGTACAATTATCGAACAATAATTTTTCCAATAGACAACTTAAACAACTTGCAACTCAAAGTTGCATGAAATGGCAAAATTTTTAGAAAAATACCTTTATCACAATGTAGTTGGTTGTAGTACCTTTTCTGGTGATATGTTGGGTGGATTCTAATTTCTCCATAAAACCACAAAGGCTCTACTTTGTATATAGAGCACAAATGAACAACATCTAATAGAATTTTGTAAGGAACACATGACCAAGCCACAAGAACTTGAGCATGACCATTACACCAAAGTGACTTGTATCGAAGGTAAAGGTGATTTAAGAGACCCAAATCAGAGTGCAGAAAAGGGATAATGACCCACATGAGCCGTCTGCCCATTTCACAACCAACGACCCACCCTACGGCTCATAATTTTTCATGCTTGCAACATAAGTTCTTTGTCAATGCCAACCACCAATGCCTCCCATGTAAGACCATCGGGCAATGAATATGCATCAGTGAAAGCATTTCCAACTAACATAAAGTGTCAGCACAAGCTATTATTATGACCTCCAATAATGGTAACACCATATCTAACTATGATTAAATGCATATACAAAGAGCAAGTTGTCTTCAATAAATTAAGCATTAACCTCAGGCCAAAAAGCCCTAACTAAAATTTGGAATGCCTCTCTATTAAATACATCAGCCACTGGATAGTGTTAGTATGAAAAAGAATTGAGAGGGAGTGAATTAGTATAAACAAATACTTAAGAAACTTTATGACCGATCTAACAAAGGTAATCAACAACTTCCAGCTATTGAAACATGCAACTAATAATATCAAATAGAAGTAAACAACATCATGCATCCACAAAAGCATCACATATGACATATAGATTTTTCACATGGAAACCCTTGTTAGAGGGGAAAAAACCACGGTGGGAATGAAACCCAAAAATCACCTTACTATAGTAAAAATGTTTGCCCTGTTAAGAGCTACAATACCCTTTCTAGGGTTCACCCCATTAAAAGTGACTAGTACCTTGTTAGAAGTACCAAAAGATTTGTTAGATTCTACCTTTCAAGAGGATTTCAACCTTCAATAAAGAAGTCACCCTGTTAAAGGATTTACAATAAAGACCTTTTAAGATCTGTCTGGTTAAGGGATTTAATTTGTTGTAACTATTAGGAAAATAATAGTAATAATGTTATGTAGAATGACACTGATTACCTATTAGATTGTTTATGTTCCTTTGCTCTCTAATGCTATATTGATCTCTATTTCTTCAACATCTAATCACTGCACTAAAAATATGATTGCAACCCTAAATCACATGATTTAGCTCTCCTTACATAATGTGTTCTTAAGTGGTTTAAGACCTAAATAATTTCCATCCAAGTTAGAAAAAAATAGATATCAACCTAATCAAAATTAGTATCAATCATACCTAACATGTTGTCACCAAATGTAATCTACACTTTCATAAATGATAGCTGACCTTAGTGAAGACATTATATTTTGCCATTAGTATATGCAAGGAAAAACATGATAAACACCGTCGGCTAATACTACACCGACAGACAGGGCACAAAACTACCTGATGCCAAGGTTACTAATATTGCTAAGTACAAAGCATCCTGACACAACACTATTCAGTGTTAACCGATGACAGAAAAGAAAAAGGAACCTAGCGAGTAACCAACAGTGCAAACTGACGAAACAGTCAAGAATGGAACCCAATAGATCAAGGGAACCTGACAAACAATTCAAAGAAGGAACATTGACATACTTTTAGTTCACACCAACAATAAGATACTGAGAGTCAATTACATCTCACAAAAAGTGGATCTAACTTCCACGTCAGATAAATCACTGAATTTTTATATTTAGTTTCTTGATTTGTTTTTTAATCCATTACATGAGGGAAAAGCAATATAGTTATTATTATTTTTATCAGTCTAACTGATTTAAAACTTGCAAAATAAAGGATCAAGGTCAAGATGTATATCTTAGATCTAGAGTTAACATTGTAATGCGTGATTCTAGAATAGGTCAAAGAACTTGTATAAATAGATTCTCAATCAATTGTGAACATGTTGTTCGATGACGATTGTAGCCTCTAAGAGAATCTAAGGTTTAGACAAGAGAATACATGCAGAAGTACAGACAAAGATCAAATCAGTTTTCAAGAACAAGAACCAACCCTACCGACAAGAAGGAAAAGGTATTAATCAATCACTATAGGTGATATTCATATACTGTAAGCTTTAATGGATGATCTATAATAAAAAGTTATAGATTGTATATAGTTAGGTCATGCACATTGTACACATTCTAACAAGTGTAGTACACTTAAGAAATCCTTTCAAGGAAGGTGGGTTTAACAATCCTATTGAAAATCTCTTAACCAAGTGCACACTACATCAGTGTTGCTAAATCTCTTAACAAAGTAGATCCTAACATGTCTCCACATTAATACTCCTAACAAGGTAGATCATCAGAAGTGATCAAATTGTAAGCCTTAACCGACTCCCTTCCAATCTGCAGATAGTGAAGTTTTGTGGGTGCCATCCCCACTGCAGTTTTTACTTCCTAATAGGAGTTTTTTGCGATATCATATCTTGCATTATGTGTCTATTACTTTCATGAATGTTTCTATGAATGTTGCATACAATTAATTTTATGATTTAATATTACATACATAAGAAAGAACATCAGATTTGGTCGGTAATACAATAAATATTGATTGCTAATGAAGTAAGGTGAAAAGTGTTAAAATTTTTAGAGGTACTGATTCACCCCTCCCCTTTCAGTAGTACTTCCCATTAATCCCAAAAATTGGTATCAGAGATGAGTCTCTTCTTGGAAATATTAAAGGCTTAAGAGAAAAGATCATACAATGGAGAAGTACAGACTTGATAAAAATATTGAGAATAAAAAGCTTGAAATTTAGATGTTCTATGAACAGTATAAAGAAGTTAGAATCAACATGAAACAATTGCTGGATGAAAGAAAGAATATGGCATCTCACTATAATGAGACATATTATCATGAGGAAGAGATTCCAGATTTCTTTGAGTCTTCAGGATCAAATACAAACAAAGCATTAGATACATCAAAAGAAAGCATCACAAGCCTGACTGAAATCAATCTACATCTGGCTTGACAAGTCAAATCTTTGCAAATCAGTCAAGAGACACAGATGGTAAGAATGATTGATGTCATGAACAATGCTAGGTAATCTGAACAAGAAAGAACACTAGCTATTGATGATAGAAGAAAGATCACAGAAAAGCTACATGAAAAGGACTCTGATATACAAAGAGTTACAGAGCATCACCATGAGATTACAAATCAGATTATTTTTATGAGTCAAGAAGCAAATAGAATGAATATGGAACTCATTCAAAGAATATAGACTATCGATGAACTAAGAGAAGAGAATGAAAAACTAAAGCATAAGGTTAGAATTCAACGACAACATAATGATATGATTAAGAGAGCTAAAGAAAGTACAAAAAGGATGGATGAATTCTTGAATGCACAAAGAAGACCCAACACCAACATTGGACTAGGGTACACTGAGCATGGAGAGTCATTAAATGAAGCTAATCCAAAATATTCCTACATCAATCCTAGACCAAGAAAGCTAGCATGCAATCACTATGGAAAGTAAGGCCACACCTCAAATGTTTGCAGGAGAAAAGGAAAAGGTATTCCTAAATCCACATTTACATTCATAGGACACTGTTATAATTGTAGCAAGAAAGGACATAAAGTATATGAATGTAAATCAAAGGTGAAAGAACCAAAGAAGGAAACCTATATGGACATGTATTGACTCACCTGCAAAATGCATGGGCACACATCTCTTGAATGCAGGAAGAAGAAAATTGAAGCATGGAAACCCAAAAATTAGGAAAATGCATATAAATCGAGCAGAGTCGTTAATTCATATGTTTGAGATTATAATACATGGATAAACTGTACAACATGTGGTAGATATGGTCACATTGCTGCAAACGGCATAAGAACATGGACCAAAAGGTCTAGAGGCTAGACCAACCCTAGAATGGCATGTTTACACTATCATAAGGTTGGACATCTAAAGAAGGACTGCAGAGACCGAATAATAGAAACCACCACTTTTGAAAATGGTAACACCATTGAAGACATCAAGAAAACTAGAAAGCAAATGTGGAGGAAAGCTTCAACCATTGAGGAAGTTGGACCAAGAAATGTAGTCGGTGACACCTCATCCCGTGGATCTGGTGACATCACCATCCCACCTAAAAGATGAACAAGTATGGAACTGCACTACACCAAGTCATATTTTGAGTCAGTTTCATTATACAAATTGATAGATAGTCAAAATCTGCATGAATAAAGATGCATATTATGTTACTTGTTACAATTCTGAGAAAACAACCCCATCTATAAACACATACCAAAAATCATCGGTGAACATAAAAAGATGAGCTATCTACACTTATTAAGAATCGCCGGTCAACACATAAAAAGGCTAAGTCACTAATGTAAACTAACACCCATCGGTAAGGAAGCAAAGTTACAATGTTGTCTTGACACTACACTGAGAGCCATTAGTGAAAGAAATAATCTTAACAACTATCCCAAGCATCCTGTCAACACCGAGAATGTTGTTTGAAAGTTTAACTGACGAACTCTGTCTTCATGACCTGACGAGTTGTTGAACATTTATGATAGACTTAGGGAAAATTCTATAAATACTCGATGGAAGAACTTCATTCCTTACATGTGAATTGAGAAAATAGAGAAGAGAGAAAACAAAGAGAAAAGAGAGAAGTTAGCAGAGCATCCTTGACTCGATCCAACATACTCCAAACCTATCACTCACAAGCTACACGGATTGAAGTAAGTAGCAAGAGCACTGAGAATTATTTTTGAAAGAGCCCTAAATTCAAAACACAATGGCAACAACTTCAAGGACAACCAAATTAAAGAGTGAAAAGAATAATGTCGTTAAGTTGATCAAAAATAGCTCTTGTGTGGAACCAAAAAATAAGATATTCCTAGAGATTGCCTCGCAACTCGATGATTCTGGTGCATTCTCAAAACTTCCACCTAGGGTTTTGTTGATAGAAGACGTTAGATCATATATCCACTGCAAGATCGCTGAGATTGGTGATTTGGAGATAGATCAAGCTTATAAGAAGCTATGTGATGATGAAGGGAACCTAAAGGAAGAACACAAACACTTGCAAGTAAAAGGGATAACAAATTCCCTATATTTCCTGAGGGTTTTCAAAACTAACTTGATTTGGTTAGTTCTAAGTAGAATGCATGATCATAAGTTATGGCTGGATGAACCCAAATAGATCAAAAAGGATGTATTACATGCTGTAATAAGTTACCTTATAACTGACAAACCAAAAGCTCACAAACATCCCTCTCAACTAGAAGTTGAGAAACTCACCAATGCTGTATGGGATAACTGAGGACTTAAGGTGAACACCATCATGAATGAGGAACTGAGGCTCGGTGCATGTGTCATAGGGTAAAAAATCTTCCAAGATAGTAGGCTAAACAACATAGCATCAAAAATAGTAATCATAGCTTACAAGATTGTCATGAAAGGAATACAAATGGATCTATGCGAGATCCTACTGAAGCAACTTGATGAAAATATGACAACAATAAGGTCTGCCAAGACAAACGCATGTAAGTTTGGCTCACTTATAATGTTTATATTCCTTTATTTTCAAGAATACTTTCCTTCAATTGGAAAAGTGAAGTGGGACACCACCAAGCTAGTCACATTACAAATAAATGACCTTATCAAGTCACTAGGTGACAACTTTGATTCAGTGATGACTGAATACTTCCTTGATTTCAAGGAAAAAATGATGGAGAGAGTAAGGATCCCTAAACAATTAATTGAAAAGCATAGGGAAGAGATATGCTTTATGGTGAATTCAGATTTCACTCATATTAAGCCAGTTGTACCAAGGAAAACCTAGTTACCACCACTTAACTATGAGACAAACATAGATCAAGCAACAAATGAAATTGATGCACTGTTGAATGAACCACTTGATAGTAAGAAACAAATATTTGGAACATATGAAGAGGCAAAGAATAAAATAAAAATGGGCCTAGTCATAAAGAAGACTATCAAAAAGAAAAATAAGATGGTAAAGAATCTTGAGAAGTTGTTGTTGGTAAATGAGGAGGAGAAAGAACAAATAGAGGACACCAAGGAATAGGGTGCCATCGGTGAAGAGGAAGATAAGAAAGTAATAGATTCTGAATCCACAGAGTCTAATGTGCTTCCACCTCCAACCAAGAAACCAAGGACTACAGCAGCTCAGAGGACAAGGAGCCAAACTACAAAGAAAGATACTACACCTCTTAAGAAAGGTCAAGTGAGGACCTATAAGAGGAAGCAACAAACAGAGAAGAAAACACCTACCAAAAGGAGGAGAAGACTCGTCAGAACCAAATTTGACATTGAAGATTCAAAATAGGATGAGCCTGAAGTAGATAATAAAAGCTTAACCCCCCAAACAATTGATGATATTGCTGAGTCAATTGCTACAACAGGTACAATAACTAATAGGAAAATTAGACAATGGGTAAAGATGGAGTCTGAGGACCAAAATAAAATAGAAGATGCAATAATCATGTCTATGGCTAAATTCAAATATGTACCATTTGAGTTTGCTAACAAAATACCTAAACCACTGAGTGACAAAATTTCAGCACAATGGTCTTATGCTTTGAACACAAAAAAGGAAGCAAGGGAGATGATACTTGTAACACTCATGCCTCCTGAATCCAAAATGGAAGAGATAAAAGAAATGATGAAAAATCATTCCAATAAATTTGTGGCAAAGGTAAGAGCCTAAAAGATGCTATAGGGGAAGTTCTTAGAGCTTGACAGCATGAAAAATGCTAAATGGAGATAAATTCTTGATCTACCTATAGAATCAACAAGCTGTGAGAATCCATTACTTCTCACCAAGACACCTCATATAGAGGAGCATAAAAAAAAATCAAATCCATAACACATTTATTTGGATAATATGGAAGATATTGAGCCCATTGACTTAGATAAAGTCATGGATGATCTTGAAATTCAAGATATCACTCACTATGATTCTGATAAGGATCCAAAGAAGGATGATGATGTAATATTCATATCTCTTAAGGATCAAGAAAAGAAACAAGCATTGGAGACACAAGGAAATAAGGACATGGATGTTGCTGATGAGACATGGCCAGACACTTCAATCATTAACATAACAAGATTGGACCCGGAAGAATAAATTTAGAAGGATGAAGATGTCACTATTCAACAAGCTCAAACCGACGAACAAGACACAACTACAGATGCAACACAAATGAATACACAGAAAAATATGCCATTATTTATGAAGGAAATTAATCTGATAGAAGGAAAAGAAGAATCTACTGCAGATCCAAGCATACCCAAAGATAAGGGTGATGCAAAAACAAAGGATACAAAAGATGAATCTAAAGATACAACTGTAGAGCAAGTTGCTACCGATGATCAGCAAGACAAGTCTACTGATCAGAATCAAGGAAGGGAAAAAAAAGAAGAAGAGGAAAAGAAGAAGGAGAAGAGTGAAGAAGAAAAGACAAATGATCCACAAAAGAGAACAGAAGAGAAATCTGCTGAAACACCCAAGGTTAATGAAGAGACGTCTTCACCTAACCGACAGGTGAACACCAAGAAAAAGACACAATAAGTTCCATCTATAAAGCCTTCACCGAGAACCTCAGAGAAAACAAATGAACTAGCAATGGTAGTTCATACATCTGCTTCTACACAAGTCTCAAGGAAGAAGAAGAGAAAGATAAAAAATCCAGTCACTCTGGATGAAATAATTGAGATTCTAGTATGTAATCCTAGAACATTGGATCCTACTGAATTGACAAAGTAGGCTAGACTTTGTGAAAGGAAAGCTATCCAAGATAAGCTGAGAAAGGCCACAAAAGAATCAAAGGTACTCAAAGTTGCAAAAGGAATCCTCCAAAAAATTGTACCTGATACAAATGTTGATCAAACAACTCTCATACTTGATCAATTAGTGGTTCTCGCTGACGCTATCACATCTCAGAATATAGATGCTCTTGAGAAGAAATATGAATTCAAGTTAGCAGATAAAATAAGCCAAGAAGTGGCACTACAAAAGGTGAAGCTATCTGAATTGGTAAGCAGATTGGACCCTATAATTTAAGAATCTATAGCGTTAATTCAAAAATTGTGCACATTGGATCAACTCACCAAGGAGTATACCGAAAAGATAGCACAAATTGATGTCGATCTTCAAGATAGTGCACAAGGTCTAAAAAACACTAAAGATGCAATCAAATTGCACCAAGACCAGATCAAGCAAGCTAGGAAGCTGAGACATGATATTTAGATTGCAGAAACAAAGTTTTGAGATGAGGTGAATGAGCTTCAAGCTCAACTTTTACCAACTCTCACATTATTGCAACGACATATGACACAGGAAATAACACTTATTGCCAACCCAGAAATATCTGTCCTAGACAACATTTATGATATGCATGCCAAGATTGCACTAGAACACATGGCACTGGAAATCCTCAAAGAGAAATGGGAGAAAATGATGGAAGATATCAAGAACAGTCACTCCCACATACTTGACACTCTGTAAGTTGCACATCTTTATCACATTTTTGACAACTTATAATTTGTACATTTTTGTCATGATTATCAAAAAAGGGGGAAATGATATGTACATTTAGTAATCTTATATCATCAAAAAGAAGAAAGATTATAAAATAAAAAGAAAAAGGGGGAATGTATAGTACAAAGGAAAGTATACATGTACATATACTTATACTATACTGATGCATACAGTTAGGGGGAGTCATATAATGATAAGGATATATACATGGTGTGCATACTAAACACTTTAGTATTGTGCACATATCAGTTTTTGATACTAATGTCAAAGGGGGAGATTGAAGACATTATATTTTTCCATTAGTATATGCAAGGAAAAAAATGATAAACACCGTCATCTAATACTACACTGACAGACAAGGCACAACACTACCTGACGCCAAGGTTACCGATATTGCTAAGTACAAAGCATCCCGATACAACACTATTTAGTGTTAACCGATGATAGAAAAGACAGGAACCCGGCAAGTAAGAAACAGTGCAACTCGACGAAACAGTCAAGAGTGGAACCCAACAGATCAAGGGAACCTGATAAACACTTCAAAGAAGGAACACTGATAGACTTTTAGTTCACACTGACAATCAGATACGGAGAGTCAATTACATCCCTCAAAAATTGGATCTAACTTTTACATCAGATAAATCACTGAATTTTTATATTTAGCTTCTTGATTTATTTTTTAATCCATTACGTGAGGGAAAATCAATGTAATTATTATTGTTTTTATCAGTCTAACTGATTTAAAACATCCAAACTAAAGGATCAAGGTCAAGTTGTATACCTTGGATCTAGAGTTAACATTGTAATGCATGATTCTAGAATAGGTCAAAGAAATTGTATAAATAGATGCTCAATCAATTGTGAACATGTTTTTCAATGATGATTTTATCCTCTGAGAGCATCTAAGGTCCAAACAAGAGAATACATGTAGTAGTACAGAAAAAGATCAAATCGGTTTTCAAGAATATGAACCAAGGGTACCGACAAGCAGGAAAAGGTATTAATTAATCACTATAGGTGATATTCATATACTGTAAGATTTAATGGATCTATGATCAGAAATTATAGATTGCATACAGTTAGGTCATACATAATGTACACATTCTAACAAGTGTAGTACACTTAAGGAATCCTTTCAAGGAAGGTGGATTTAACAATCCTATTGTAAATCTCTTAACCGAGTGCACACTACATCAGTGTTGCTAAAGCTCTTAACATAGTAGATCCTAATAGGTCTCCACATTAATACTCCTAACAGGGTAGATCATCAGAAGTGATCAAATTGTAAGCCTTAACTGACTCCTTTCCAATCTCCAGATAGTGAAGTTTTATGGGTGCCATCCCCACCATAGTTTTTACTTCCTAACAGGATTTTTCTACGATATCATAACTTGTGTTATGTGTCTATTAATTTTATGAATGTTTCTATGAAAGTTACATACAATTAAGTTTATGAGTTAATATTACATGCATAAGAAAGAACATCATATTTTCTTTGTAATACAATAAAGATTGTTTTCTAATGAAGTAAGGTGAAAAGTGTTAAAAATTTTAGAGGTATTGATTCACCCCTCCCCTCTTAGTACTACTTCCCATTAATCCCAACACCTCAAATCCACCACCTTAACTAATTCATCATGAAATTTTGATCGTTGACCCAATAGGTACACTGTCTTCCACACAAAAAACATAATTCACTCCAAATATTGAATTAGCTATCACGATCAGAACCATGCCTTCCTAATGCCATATAAATGTCTCCTTTAAGATCACATCATCTAATTTTCTTTGTAGCACGACCGCTATAAATTCAACTGACTAAAATTGTTCTTCCTAAACTCCTTCTATACACCGATCAACACAATTAAATATATCTACCTTTACTGATCATGTACAAATCTTATTGGTTGCTCCAATCATATGAAATTAACATGTTTCTATCAATGAAAACCAATTATGTATCTAAAAATGACTAGTCTTCAGATCTTCTCCAAAAACTAGCATAATGCCAACAATCTCCCCGTTTGGCATTGATGTCAAAAACTATGTATAATCAACTTTGTATAAGCTCAAAATTCTTCCATGCATAACTTTGTAAGTATTGACATGCATACATACATATATATACTTTAAATTATTCAAATTATACTCCCCCTTATACTATGCATGCTCTCACATCTATCTCCCCATACAAATCTATCTCCCCCTTTTTGTCAACAATTACAAAGGATTACAAGTACATACCAAAATTACATTCTATCAAAGACATCCCTAAAGAGTTTCTTTGCCAACTTCAATGAATTTTCCCATGAATCTTGTAAGCACTCCATAGATCTATAATTTATGAATGCATAATTGATCTGACCCTTCCATATAATTCAAAGTATTCACCTCTGGTAGACTTAGTATTGTTTTTTGATCACTCACATTCTGTTGCATAAGATCTATAGTGGGATCTAGGTAGGTCTACAACTCCATAAATGATATAATTATTTTATCTTTCTTTGCTTGCAATTACTTCATGTTGAATGAAATCATTTTGACCTTAGCATTGTATGTTGAAATTGAACTATTTAGGGGATCAAACTTTGTAACCAAAGCATTAATATCCTATTGAGCTTTCTCTCTCTTCTCAAAATTCTTTGTAAAAGATGTAAACATGGACACTTTTACAAGTAACTATCCTACCTCCTGTAGGATATCCTTATATTGATGTTGATTGCCTATAAGATCGCTTCTTCTCATTTTCTCTCTGATGCTGCACTGATCTCTATTTCTTCAATATCTAATCATTTCTCTTAAAAATATGATCGCAACCCTAAATCACATGATTTATCTCTCCTTATATAATGTATTCTTAAGCGGTTTAAGACCTAAAACTTTCCATCCGAGTCAGAAAAAAATAAATATCAAACTACTCAAAATCCATGCCAATCATACGTCACATGTTGTCTCCAAACCTAATATACACTTTTATAAATGATATCCAACCCCAGATCCACCACTTTAACTAATTCATCAGGTAATTTTGATCGATGACCCAATAGGTACACTATCTTCCACACAAAAAACATAATTCACTCCAAACATTGAATTACTTGTCACGATCAGAACCATGCCTTCCTCATGCCATATAAATGTCTCCTTTAAGATCAAATCATCTAATTTTCTCTGTAACTTGACTTCTATCAATTTAACTGATTGAAATTGTTCTTCCTATACACCTCATGTACACTGATCGACACAATTAACTATATCTACTGATAGGGAGCCTCCTTGGTAACCTTCTGAGTTTGCTTGAAACTGTTAATAGGTCTCTCTTAGGACCTCTAGGGCTTCCTCAATCCACCCTCCAACACCTTGAAGAATCAGTTCTTCCTCTTCAACCAAGGAAACTAACTATCATGTTAAAAAAACACCATTCTTGTGTTCCACAAGAACCTTCTTCACAAACCACTCCAAGCCCTACACTTAAGTTTGGATTTGCAGGAGGCTTAGGGCTTCAAAATACTTCATTTTCCCATTCCAACCTAGGTTTGAAACCACAAAATTGATCCATGTTGCCATCGGGTTCTAGTTCCTACTTTCTAGGCCTTGTAGCCTTTTTGCACAATTAGCCTCCTAGTTTTTAGGAAACCTTAAAAACAGCAAAAATCTCTCAAAGGACCCCCTGA
>MU227777.1:319054-343202 GCA_018584345.1 Thuja plicata
TAATCTTGGTCAACATGACCTTATGTATTTACAATGCCCTACTAGAGGGTCTTACACACACTAACACACCAAAAAGACAAGAGACCACCATATTTGATGGCATCTCAAGGGTGCTCCTGCACCATCTACCTTTACTGATCATGTACAAATCTTATTGGTCACTCCAATCATATGAAATTAACATGTTTCCATCAATGAAAACTAATTATGTATCTACAAATGAATGATCTTCAGATCTTCTCCAAAAACTACCATAATGCCAATAATCTCCCCTTTTGGCACTAATGTAAAAAACTATGTATAATCAACTTTGTATAAGCTCAAAATTCTTCCATGCATAAATTTTTAAGTATTGACATGCATACATACATATATACTTTGAATTATTCAAATCATACTCCCCCTTACACTATGCATGCTCTCACATCTATCTCCCCATACACATCTATCTCGCCCTTTTTGTCAACAATGACAAAGGATTACAAGTACATACTGGAAAATTACATTATGTCAAATACATCCTTGAAGAGTGTCTTTGCTGACTTCAAGGAATTTTCCCATGAATCTTGTAAGCACTCCATAGATAGAAATTTTCCATGTATAACCGGTGCTAACCCTTCCATATCATTCAAAGTATTCACCTCTGGTAGACTTAGTATTGGTTTTGCATCACTCACATTCTGTTGCATAAGATCTATGGTGGGAGCTAGGTAGGTCTGCAACTCCATAAGTGATATAATTATTTTATCTTGCTTTGATTACAACTGCTTCATGTTGAATGAAATCATTTTGACCTTAGCACTGTATGATGAAATTGAACTATTTAGGGGATCAAACTTTGTAACCAAATCATTAATCTCCTATTGAGATTCCTCTCTCTTCTTCTCCATATTCTTTGTAATAGATGTAAACATGGACACTTTTACAAGTAACTGTCCTACCTCCTATAGGATATCATTTTCTTTGTTCACTATAACTATAAGTGACTATTTTTCTACTGATATAATCTTTGTCAACTTGTCAGTTTGTTGCTTATCATACTCTTTCATTTCAAACTTCATAGGTGCATTCTCCAAGTTAGGTACTTGATCAGAAAATACTTTGACCGAAATATCTAGATGATCAATAGGTTTATCTTTTTTATCATATTGCACATTAGGTGCTAGATTACTGATTATGTTCCTTTCTCCTTTTAGTACACTGACCTTCTTCTTCTTTCCCTTTAATATGTCTCTTTGTGCTTTCTCTCTAAGCTTCTCAGACATCTTCATCAGCTCCTTAGGACTCATTTTAGTAATGCCAATGGTTGCATGAATTTCTTCATCTTCAGGTTCACCTTCCTCTTCTTCCTCATAAGTAGTAGAATTTTTAATTTTTATCTTCTTATGTGTGTTAGCTTCATTGATTAAGTCTAATTTCCTCTTCACTAATATTATATCTTCATTAATATTTTTCTCTTCACTTTTCTGCTTTGTTACTTCCTCTCCAGTCAGATCACTCAATACATCCATTTGAGTTTGAGTATTAATCTTATGTATCTATTCAAGTATGTTAGAGATAAAATCATCTATGAAATCATTTATCTCTTTAGTTTTAGATTCTTGATCTTTTTCCTTCTCTTATACCAATTTTTCCTTGACTCCTGTCTCTAATTTCAATAAATTTTCCATAACTCCACTATCTCATCTCTTACCAATTGTGTTTCTCCAATGAGAATCTTTATAACTATGTTTCCAGTCTTGAATTCTTCTCTCATTGTTTCAACCTATACCTTCACATCCTCAGTTGATAGTTTAGGTTGAAATATTCCAAGTTTTTGTTCTATCATTACTCTATCAACCTTGAAAGCTTCTCTCCATCTTTTGTCAACTACCTTAGACAATTACTTCAATATTTCCTTGTATAGCTCGCTAGGTGTTTTGGAAAAAGTATGTAGACTCTATACAAACGCATCTTCTATCTTCTCCTTGTCTTTAGTGACAGATGTTTCAAAATACTTCACCACATTTGTAATTCTTCCATTCTCCTTAACATCTTAAATTATGAGCTATCAAATGGAATAACATCAACATCTTTTACATATTTCATAGTAGGTTTGCCTACTATAGAGGACTTCTTCCCACTAACACTTAGTTCTTCTTGTTCCTTATCAGATTTAGATTCAACTTCTTCCACCTCAACTTTATCCTTACTTTCCTTCTTACCTTTTGAATCTTTGTAGCTAGATGTCTTCTCTTTCTTCCTTCTATAAGTTTTCTGAACTATCACAACTTACTTCTTCTATGGCCCAGTCATAGTAGGAGTAGTAGATTGTGTTTGTTTTAATGTTGAACGCCTAATGAATCTCTGAGGTATGAATTCTTCAACTTTAGTTTCTATTTTCTTATCCCCAATAGTAGCAGATGTGCTTGCCTTCTCACTTTCCATTTTTTTTCTAAGGTTAGGCATCATCTCTCTTATTACGCCACTCATTTTGGCTAGATTATCAAAATTTTCTTACTTTTAATTGGATTACCAGTGCCTTTAGTTCACTATGAATTTTCAAGGATGACTCCTCAAATGTTCCAAATCTAGGTGTAGATGTATCAATAGGTTTAGAAAAAAGTACATTAGCATGTAAAGTAGCTAAGTTACCTTCAACTTCATAACCCATACGTGGTACCCAAGAAGTTCTAGGTTGCACTGCCTACAACATACATGTATCTGTATCTACTAGAAAGAAAATATCATCCTTGTACTTTTAAACTATATTGTTTTGGGTTCTCTCTCTTAATTGTGTTTTTCCTTGAAAATATTTAAAGTATCCCAACTTGATAGTTAATTGAAATTATCTCCTAAATTCTTCACATTGCTTAATTTGCATAAATAACGGTTGATCTTTTATCTATGTAATAGGACCTAGTCATGGAAATTTATTCTACAAATAGAAAAACATACATACCAAGATCAAACCATACTTAAAAGATTGTTTCTTATCTTTCTTGATCTTCTCTATGTTCACAAAGAATTGAATCCTTAGCATCAAACATAAGTTATACTTTGCAACCTCTTTTACCATTCTTTATGAAGCATGAATTACTCCACCATAAATAATGTTCAACCAACTGGACTGATATACTTTGTATCCAACCAGCACTAAAGAAAATTGAACTTCTTTGGCTTCAATATCTTTGATAGTCATTTCTTGGTGACATTGTTTAGATTTGGTCAAGAGAGTAACCAAATTAGTAATAATAGTCAGCAAAGTTGGTGCCTCACTGGTCGCATATAATCCAATAACATGATTGATTAATTCCTTTATGATCTTGTAAGGTTTTTCCAACCAAATAAATTGAGTGTGGACTCTCCTAACCACATACCTTATCCACTCTGGATGAAAATTATCTCGAATCTCAACCGAATATGTAAAAGCTTTATGCACCGAATGCATATTCTCATCCTTCACCTTTAAATCATCGCTCAGAGTAATGAATTTGTTATAGATTTCATCAGCTCCAAGTTCTTCTATCTTGTAGTGTATGAATGAATGAATGTGTTTAGTTAGAAATACACCATAGGGTATCGAGGATAGGGTACTCGTAGGATCATTCTCATTATCCTTCAACCGATGTAGCTTGAACACAGGTCTTCGCTCATCTAAAACCTTGATCATCACGGGAGTATCCATAATGAAAATAATTATCTCTTAGAAGTAACACTCCTATATAATATTCACTCATCACACAATAACCTCCAATTTCATCGACAGGTGCTCTTCGACAACCAATACAATTCACTGCTCGAAATCTCAAGTTATACAAAAGAAACGCTCACAATGTCTTAAGAATGTATACAAATGCTCTCCATTAAAATTGAAAGAATGTAAAGTAACAAAATAGTTTACTTTTCCATCTATATATATCTTTGAGAATGTAGTCATTGATTTCAATGGTCAAATAGTGTTTTTCACCGATCACAACGGTTATAACAAAATAACCATTTTATGCATGCACAAAACCACATATATAGAAATTTTATCTTCACTAACATCATTAAATCACAAATAGTTGCATCACAATATGCATATGAATCTTAACGCTCATTCACTAATAGGATTTCTTTAGGATTTTTCCTTTTAGTGCTCCCTGTAAGTCGTATTAGAGTTAGTTCACTGATGGATTCTCCACACTTCTTGAATCGATGGAGTTATCAGACAACTCAAAAAATTTCAATTCATTGTTCTTCACCCATGTCTTCTTCATTTCACTTCTGACTTATTCAGAATCCACAATTATCTTACCTTTATCATTTGCATATTTTTTCACCAGTCGGCCTGTGGTATACTTTCTTGCTCTACATGATCTAGCAAGATGACCAAATTTATTACAAACATAGCAAGCCATACCTAT
Source organism: Thuja plicata (assembly GCA_018584345.1). NCBI lineage: Eukaryota > Viridiplantae > Streptophyta > Pinopsida > Cupressales > Cupressaceae > Thuja > Thuja plicata. Next base: position 323,443 of record MU227777.1, read on the forward strand.
TTTATTCCATGATCTAGAATTGTCTATAGCTGATCTTAATGTCTAATTCATGGCCATATGTCCATTATTGTGATAGATAGAACATGTAACATTTGACCGGTTACCCTGATTATTAGGTCTCTGACTATTGTAATCATATGGCCATTGACTATTGATTATTGCACTACACTCATCAGATTTATGTCCAAACTTGTTGTAGTAATAAAAAGTTCCTTAGAATGCATTAGATCTAGCATAGTATTTATGACCTCTACCATAGGAATTATCTGATCTAGCAATAGGACCTCTAGGTCTAACATTAGGACCAATAGGTTTAAACCAACATACATTAGTAGTATGACCTTCCTTATGAAAATTAAAATATGATGGTTTATACCTTCTCTTACCAGTGTTATTGTTCACATTGGGTGTTGATTTTTCACTTGCATGGATGTACTTACTGCTAGATGATTCACTAGTTTCAAATTTTGAAAAACCTAGACCTTGTTTCTCTCCATCCCTCCTCTTCCTTGCAAGTTATTCATCAAATTTAGCAGGACTCTTATGAAGACATATTTTTCCATTAGTATGCAAAGGAAAATAGTTTTGAACCGTCGGTAACACCAACACTGAAAGATAGGTTTAGTGCAACCCAACAGACAAGTTCACAAGGGAACCCAACAACAAAGTTTATAGTGTAACCCAAAAGTGAAGGTTATAATGTAAACTGACAATATAGGTTACAAGTGCAACCCAAAAATGTTGAAGTGGAACCCGACAGTATAAACTGACAGAGTAACCTGAATGCGGAACCTGACAAGCAGATAATAGAGGAACCTAATAGATAGTTCATAGAGAAACCCGACAGGAAGACTACAGAGTAACCCGAGTACTAGTCTATCGAGAGACAATTATAATCCCAAGAAATGTGGATCTACCTTCCATGTCAGATAAAACACTTGTGTTTTTTATTTCACTTTTTGATTTGCTTTAAATCCATTTCTTGAGAGACAAGCAATGTAATTGTAATTGTTTTAATCGGTCTAACTGATTGAAAACATGAAAACTAGGAGATCAAGGTCAAGTTGTAAACCTTTGATCATAGAGTTAACATTGTTATGCGTAAAACTCATTTAGGTAAAACTCATTATATAAATAGATGTGTAATCAATTAGAACATGTGGATGTGATGATGATTTTAGCCGCAAACATTTCTATGGATTAGAGACAGAGTTTTATGCAGAGGGACAACAAAAGAAGAAATAGGTTATCAAGAACCAGATTCAAGGCTACCAAGAAGAACAGAGGGTAAGATCATCAGAAGTGATCAACTTGTAAGCCTTAACCGACACCTTCCATTCTGTAGATAGTGAAGTTTTTTGGGTTTCATCCCCACCGCAGTTTTTACCTTCGAACAGGGGTTTTATGCGTTACCAAATCTTGTTTCATGTGTCAATACATTTCATGAATGTTTCTATGAATGTTTACATGCTAATTCAGTTTATGAATTGATATTACATACATAAAGATAAGAATAGCACATATGGTCGGTAATGCAAGGAATTGATAACTAAAGGATAAAGGTGATTACTAAAGGATAAAGGTTAATTATCTAAAAGTTTTAAGGGCACTGATTCACCCCTCCCCTCTCAGTACACACCATTCCATTATTTCCAACAATTGGTATCAGAGATAGATCTCTTAATTGGAAAATTTTAAATACTTAAGAGAAAAGGTCATACAATGGAAAGGTATAAGCTAGACAAGAGTATTGATAATCAGAAGTTAGAGATACAGATCTTCTATGAACAATATAAAGAAGTTAGAATCAAGATGATATAGTTATTGGATGAAACAAAGGTTATGGCATCTTTCTGTAGTGAAATAGACTAGATCATGAAGAAAATATACCTGATTTATTTGAGTCTTCAGGATCTACATCTTCCAATACATCAGACACATCTGAAGGAAGAATTACAAGTCTAAATGAAATCAATCAACATCTAGATGGATAGGTGAAATCACTCCAAATCAGTCAAGAGACACATATGGTAAGAATGATTGAGGTTATGAATAATGCTAGACAAGCTAAGCAAGAAATAACATTAGTTATTGATGACAAGAGGAAGATCACTAAAAATATACAAGAGAAAGAGTAAAAAATACAAAGACTTACTGAACATCATCATGAGATCACCAATCATATTATTCTTATGAGTTAGGAGGCAAAACAAATGAACATAGAACTTAATAGAAAATTAGAAGCTATTGGTGAGCTAAGAGAAGGAAATGAAAGACTAGAGCATGAAGTAAGAATTCAGCAACAACACAATGATATGATCAAGAGAGCTGAAGAAAGTACAAAAAGAATGGATGATTTTCTGGATGGACAAAAAAGAGTCAACAATAATACCAGATTAAGGTATACCAAGCATAGAGAATAACCACACCAAGCTGATCCAAAGAATGTCTACACAAATCCAAGATAAAGAAAGGAGTCATGCAATCACCGTGGAAAACCAGGCCACACATCAAATGTTTGCAGGAGCAAAATAAAAGGTATTCCTAAATCCACACCTTCATTCATAGGAAATTTTTATAAATGTAACAAGTAAGTACATAAAGCATATGAATGTGAATCTGAGGTGAAACAACCAAAGAAGGAAGAAAAATACTGTCCTACTTGCAAAATGCATGGGCACACATCTCTTGAATGCAGGAAGAAGAAAAAGCAAGCATGGAAGCCTAAAGAAAAAGAAAATGCTTATCAAATGAGAAGCTTCGGTAACTCATATGTTTGGGATTACAACACATGGACAAATTGCATAGCATGTGGTAGATATGGACATATAGCATAAAAATGCATGAGAAAATGGATGAGAAAGTCTAGGAGCTTGACTAACCCCAGAATGGCATGCTCACACTATCATAAAGTTGGTCATCAAAGAAAGGACTGCAAAGACCGAGTGACAAAGACAAGAACTTTTGCCAATAGAAATAGCATTGAAGACATCAGGAAGATGAGAAACAAAACGTGGAGGAAAGCTACAAACACTGAGGATGCTGGACCAAGAAATGCAATTGGTGACACCTTATCTAATGGATCCGGTGACATCACCACCCCCACCTAAGATGAACAAGTAAGTATGAAACTACACTATACTAAGTTATAATTTACATCACCTCCATTATACATAGTTAAAATGCCAAACTATCATGATTAAAGATGCACTATAGTATTACTTGTCATAAATCTATGAATGCAATCCCATCAGTCAATGCTTACCGAGAATCATCAACGTACATACAAAATCTAAGTTGTTAGTATAAACAAAGAATAGTCAGTAATCATGTAAAAAGCATTGAAGTCTTCACCACTTACCGAGCACCATCGATAGACTTATGAGAGGACAAGTGAGTTGTCACTTACCCCAAGCCAAAAGTTTGTGTGATACTCGAGAAAATCCATCTTCGAACATAGAGAAGTGGGTAGATCAATAATTATGCTACATAGGGCATCATCTATAAATAGGGTGACAGAAGAGCTCATTATTCACAAAGTGATTAAGAGTGAAAAAGAGCGACCAGATTGCAGAGAATTACAAGCATATTAATGACATTGAGATTCTGATCTTCAATAGCTATAGAAGAGCAAGTGAGTAACTTGAATCACCAAGCTCACAGTTTGTTTTACGATAAAATCCCTAAATTCACAAAATCATGGCAACCACATCCTGTCTAACCAAGATCAAGAATGCTAAGGATAAGAATGTTAATCTGATCAAGAAATCCACTTGTGAAGAACCTATGTATAAAATATGTCTAGAGGTTTCTTCACAACCCAATGACGCTAGAGAATTTATGGGAATACCACCTAGGGTTTTACTGATTGAGGATGTCCATTCATACATACATTGCAAGATCGCCAAGATAGGAGATCTTGAGGTTGATCAAGCTTAAAAGAAGATTTGTAAAGATGGAACCATCAAGGATGAGCATAAACACATCAAGGTGAAAGGTCTCACAAAATCCCTAATGTTCCCAAAGGAATTTAAAACTGAGTGGATTCGGATAGTGCTGAGCAGAGTGCATGATCGAAAGATGTGGCTCGATGAGCCAAAATTGATCACTAGGGATGTCATATATGCAGTGATCGGTTATCCTATAACCGACAAGGAAAAAGCACTCAAACATCCTCCTTGCCAAGATATAGAGAAGAATATAGGTGTGGAATGGGATAGAAGAGGATTAAAAGTAAATTCCATCAAAGATCCCAAATGAAATTTGGTGCATGTGTGTTGGGATACAAGATATTCCAAGCCAGCAGGATGAACAACATTGCATGTGAAGTAGTTGACACTACCCACAAGATTGTAAAGAAGGGTCTACAATTAGATCTATCTGAGCTTCTACTGAAGCAGTTAGATGAGAACTTAACGACAATCAGGTCTACAAAGTCAAATTCATGTAAGTTCCGATCACTTCTAATGTGCATGTTTTTCTACTTTCAAGACTTCTTTCCATCTATCGGTAATGTCAATTGGGATACTACTCGACCAGTGACAATTCAAATCAGTGAATTCATCAAGTTACTAGGTGACAAATTTACATCATTTATGGATGAATACTTTAATGGATTTAAGGACAAGATGCAAAAAAGGATGAGGATACTAGAACAAATGGTAGAAAAATATAAGACTGACATTTGTTTTATGGTGGACACTGATAACACCTTTATCAAACCAGTTGTATCGAGGAAAGCATGGTAAGAACCACTTGTGATGTAGGAGCATCTTGGGTCCTTGGAAATCCTACTCAACCAAAAATATGTTTACTGCATTCCTTAGTTTGTTCTCTGTTGCTTGGCTTCTACTTCTTGGCATGCTTGCCGAGTTGCTCAGTCATGCCTGTTGCAGTTGCTCGACTCTTCTTTGGCCGAGTGCTCTGTTGCTCAGTCATGTCCTTGCCAAGTTCATTTATTTTTGGAGTTGGAGCTGTGGCTGAATTCTTCATTTATTTTTTGTGGCTGGATTTATTTGGAATCTATCTTGGGATCCATGTGGACCTAAATCTGGGTCTCTCCTTTGGGGTTTGAGTGCCGACTTCCTTGTTGGTCTCTTGTATACATTCTTTTGTATGTTCTTAGTTTGGTAGCAAGTCTTAGAGCAAGAATGCAAATGTTAAGATATTGAAGATCTGAGATCTATGTTGTAAGAAGATTGAATTGTAATACATTGTGATGTATATGGCCATAACCAGGAAGGCCTTACAGCCTGACATGTATTGAGTTTTATAAATTAATAATAAAGATCTCTATGTTTCTCTCTCTCACTATGTTGTTGTGTTAATTCTGCATTATATCTACAAGCTGGTTGGTTTTGGGTGTGCCCTAGGCCCCATCTCTAACCCCCCTTGTGTCAGGTGGTATCAAAGTGATTTGAGATCCGTGGTTCCTTCTTGTAAATTCTAAAGATATTTATTGTAGGGTGGAAGGTTGTGATCTAACCTACAATTGCAGAGAGTTTAAAGATGGTTCACGGGAGAGGAAATGTTGATCAAGGTCTACCTAATATGCTTAGACAAATGGATGCAAGATTGGAAGTTGTTGAGATAGCCCAATGCAGAGGAAGAAATCTTGAAGATGTTAGTGATGATGAATTTGAAGAGATTCAAGGTGAAGCTACACCTGCACCTGTGATGGACCAGGAAGAAGAGAGATTCCTGAGAGCCTTGACAAGTTTGAAATCCACACCTCAGTTTAATCCTCCTGAGTATAGTGGAAAGTTAGATTCTGATGAATTGATTGACTAGTCACTAAGATGGAAAAATATTTTGAATATGAGAATGTTACAGAAGATAAGAAGCTGAAGATTGCAAGCACAAAATTGAAAGGTCATGCATCCTTATGGTGGGAACGCCTGTAATTGGATAGAAAGAAGAAAGGTAAAGAAAAGATCAAGGTATGGGATAAGATGGTTAAGAAATTGAAACGAAAATCTCTACCTTGTGATTATCATATTAACCTAATCTGGCAAATGCAAAGTTTGAAGCAGAAGGACAAATAAGTCAAAGACTATACTGAAGAATTCTATAGATTAGACATTAGATCTGGACATGTTGAAGATGAATTGGAAAGAGTTACAAGATACCTGAATGGCTTGAGAAGTTACATACAAGATGAAATCAGTTTGGTCAAAATGGAAGGCATTGAAGAGGCATACCAATTTTCCCTAAAAGCTGAAGAAAAGTTGAACATAAGATATGAACAAAGACAAAGAGGTAGAGGTGGTAGATTCCCTAAAGGAAGAGGTAGATCATGGTGAAAATAGTAGACCTGAACTAGACAAGTCAAATACAGACACTAGTCAAGACAAAAGAAAGATTGAATTGAAAGGTGGAAATTCATACCGTAGAAGAGGCAATTATTCCAGAGGTGGATATAGCAGAAGAGGGTTCCAAGTAACTTGTTACAATTGTGGTGAAGAAGGACACAAATCCTCTGAGTGTACATGTGCAAGCAAGAAAGGTGGTAGCAGTAGCATAAATTCTTTGGTTCAAGAGGAGACATCCAATGAACCTAAAAATAACCTCATGATTAGAAGGATACTATGGAGTGAGAAAGATAAGAAAGATCCGATCCAGAAAATTTTATTCAAGACCAGATGTAGAGTTGCTAACATGGTTTGGAAAGTCATTGTTGATAGTGGAAGCTTAGAGAATCTGGCATCTGAGGAAATGGTTACAAATTTACAGTTGGAGAGGATGAAACATCCAAAACCCTACAAGATCTCATTGATCAAGGATGAGCACACATTAATGGTGAGTGAACAATGTTTTGTGGATCTAAAAATTGGAAAGTACTATGATAAGGTTTTATGTGATATTATACCAATGGATTTTTGTCATATATTGTTGGGTAGACCTTGGAAGTATGATAAAAATTCTATACATGATGGAAGTTTGAATAGATATTCTATTTGGGTTGATGGAAAGAAGCAAATTTTATTGCCTTTGATTGAAGAATCTGTTGATGAGTTGTGTACATCTATAAAGTTTGTCTGATGGAAGGTAGAGAGTTTGTTAAAGATCTAAAAAGAAATGATATATGTTATGCTTTGATTCCTAACAAACCAAGTAAGAATGCAGAAGATGACATACCTACAGAAGTTAAGAACTTGCTAACTAAATACAAATAAATCATTTCAGATAATGTACCTGATGGTTTGCCACCAATCAGAGATATCAGGCACTGTATGGATCTAATTCCTAGAGCTAGTTTACCAAACAAAGCATCACATAGGTTAACACCTACCGAGAATGAAGAGATCAATCGACAAGTTTATGAATTGTTGAACAAAGGCTTAATCATAGAAAGTTTGAGTCCATGTGCAGTGCATGCTGTGTTGGCACCTAAAAAGAATGGAGAATGAAGAATGTGCACTGATTCCAGAAAAATAAACAAGATCATAGTGAAGTATAGGTCTCCTATACCAAGAATGGATGACATAATGAATTGTTTGAGTGGAGCAAAGTATTCTACCAAAATTGATTTGAAAATTGGATATCATTAGATTAGAATTAGAGAAGGTGATGAATGGAAGTCTACTTTCAAGATAAAGGAAGGTTTGTATGAGTGGTTGGTTATGCCTTTTGGTTTAACTAATGCACCCACTATATTTATGAGGCTGATGAATGAAGTTCTGAAGAAATTCTTGAATAAGTGTGTGATTGTATATTTGGATGACATTTTGATATTCAGTAAGACTAGAGAATAACATCTTATGCATATAAGATAAGTGTTGTAGAGATTAAAAGAGGAAAAGTTGCTGATAAATTAGAAGAAGTGTTCCTTCATGAAAGAAGAGCTTGTGTATTTGGGTTTTGTAATTTCAGCTGATGGTTTGAAGATGGATCCAGAAAAGGTTGAAGCTATATTGAGTTGGCCTACACCTAAGAATGTTACAAAGGTATTTCAAGTTGAATGTGATGCAAGTGGAAGTGCAATTGGAGCTGTATTGACTCAAGAAGGTGAACCTGTTGCTTTCTTTAGTGAAAAGTTGAATGATGCAAAGAGAAAATATTTTTTCTATGATTAGGAATTCTATGCTATTGTGAAAGCTATGAAGAAATGGAGACATTACTTGATGCAAAATGAATTTGTGTTGTATACTGATCAGAAGGCTTTACAATATTTGGGTAGTTAGAATAAGTTGAATTAGAGACATATGAAATGGGTTGAATATTTGCAGAGCTTTACATTTGTTATTAAGCATAAGAGTGGAGTTTCTAATAGAGTTGTTGATGCATTGAGTAGAAGATCTTTATTGACTAAAATGAGAATTGAAGTTCTTGGATCTGATGACATGAAGCATTTGTATGAAGATGATCCTAATTTTTCAGAGTAGTGGAGAGTTTGCAAATAACCTAATACAAATCAATCAAGTAAGTATGAAGACTATTTCATTCAAGAAGATATGTTGTTCAAAGGAATTCAGTTGTGCATACCAAGAGGTTCAATGAGAACTAATTTGATTAAGGAGAAACATAGTAGTGGATTGGCTGGACACTTTGGCGTTGATAAAACATTGAGTCTGCTGAAGGAGAGGTAATTTTGGCCTCAGTTGTATAAAGATGCTCAAAAATTTGTAAGAAGTTGTGGATTTTGTCAAGTTGGAAAGGGAGTAAGTCAGAATACTAGTTTGTATACACCTATTATTGTTCCTGAGAAATCTTGGAGTGATATCAGCATGGATTTTGTTCTTGGACTTCTAAGGACAGCAAGAGGTAATGATTCTATATTTTTTGTTGTGGATAGATTTTCCAAGATGACACATTTCATACCATGTAGGAAAACATTAGATGCAGTACATATAGCAGATCTTTTCTTTAAGGAGATTGTCAGATTGGATGGATTACCAAAGAGTATCATCTCTGACAGAGATAGTAAGTTTGTAAGCTATTTTTAGAGAACACTTTTGAAGAAGCTAAATACTAAGTTGAAATTTAGTTCTACATTTCATCTACAGACTGATGAACAAACAAAGGTTTTAAATAGAAGTTTGGGTAACTGGTTGAGATGTTTAGTTGGAGACACAACAAGCAATTGGGATTTGATGTTGGCACAAGCAGAGTTTGCATACAATAGTTCAGTAAACAAAAGTACTAGAAAGACACATTTTGAGATTGTTCATGGCACACAACCTAGAGGTATATCAGATTTGAGAGACATCGTTGGTGAAGAGAAAAGACGTGTTGAAGCAGAGGAATCTACAAAATTTATGAAGACATTGCATGAGGATGTAAAGCAAAAGCTGGAGAAAAGTAATCATAAATACAAAGATGATGCATACAGATCAAGAAGACATAAGACATTTGAAGTTTATGATGTTGTGATGGTTCATCTGAAGAAAGGAAGATTTACTATTGGAACATATGGGAAACTGAAGATGAAGAATTTTGGCCCTTGTAGAATACTGAGAAGATTTGACAGTGGAAATGCTTACGAAGTTGAATTACCTGATGACATGGATATATCACCTATATTAAATATTTTAGACTTGTATGAATATCATGAACATGATGAAGAAGTAACAATACCAAGTGATTATCCTAAGAAGAAGATAGAGGAAGTTGAGAAGATCTTGAAACAGAGAGTTGGCAGAAGTACAAGAGGAAAAGAATACATGGAATATATGGTAAAGTGGAAAAACAAACTGATTGAGGACTCATCTTGGATTTCTATATCTAAGTTGGATGGGTAAAAGCACAATAATCTGTCACCTTTTAGGAAAACTTATCAGCACAGCTGAATTTTAGTATTTCTAACTAAAAATTAATTTTGGCCAAACATATGGTCTAGCTAGATTCATTATAGTTAAGTTAGATAAGGTTTTTACCTTTTCCAATTGGAAATGTCTATTAAATGCATGTTTTATACCACTTTGAGGCCAATTACTGTAGAAATAAAATTATTTCAGAAAAGTGACGTTTCAATAACTCTAAGACTTTTTAATGATATTTTTTTAAAAATACAAAAATACCCTTTTGTAGAGATCAGAGTCAAGAATATCTCTTATAGATTTTATAGTGTTTTAATTATACATAGTCTATTATAATTNAAAAAATATTGCAAGTAGGTATTTTAACAGTCAAGGAGATGTTGATTTGGAGAAAGAAAAAAAATAGTAAAACATATTAAATAAATTTGAAAAACATATGGTGCACTAGAAGAGAGATTCCTCTTCAAGAATATATATTTTTTTTTTTGATTGGGATATATTTGTTATGAAAAATATGGTGGGAGATGAAAACTGTCAATTTTAGGTGAGTTGGAATTTGAATTGTTATAAAAGAGAAAATATAGGTCACAAACCAATTTTTATTTCTTCATGCACTAGATATATTTGTCATCTATAACATATTTTGAAATTAGGGGAAAAAATGTTTATTTACATATAATGTTTTGGCGGGAACTAGACCCCTAATTTTTAGCATGTTTCTACAACTGAAAAATTGTCTTTAAACATTAAAAAAAAAATTCAAAAATTATTCAAAAAAAATATTAAAAATATTAATCATAAACTTCATCCATTTTAAAATATTTTATTAGTTTACATCATCTTCAAATTCCAAACATAAATGTCACTTTTATACTATTGAAGCTTAACAACTTTGATTTTGTCATCCTTTTCCTTTGTAAAAGGGTGACAGATTATTGTGCTTTTACCCGGATGCATTTCAGGTTGGACCTGATGCATGATTTGGGGAATCATTTCTTTTCAACCCCAGGTTTCTAATGCATGAGCATCTTGGATCCTTGGCAATCCTGCTCAACCAAAAATATGTTTACTGCATTCCTTAGTTTGTTCTCTGTTGCTTGGCTTCTGTTGCTTGGCATACTTGCCAAGTTTCTCTGTCATGCCTGTTGTTGTTTCTTCGCTCTTCTTTGGCCGAGTGCTCTATTGCTTGGTCATGTCCTTACCAAGTTGGCTTATTTTTTGAGTTGGAGCTGTGGCTGACTTCTTCATTTAATTTTTGTGGCTAGATTTATTTGGGATCTATCTTGGCATCCATGCGGACCTAAATCTAGGTCTCTCCTTTGGGGTTTGAGAACTAACTTCCTTGTTGGTCTCTTGTATATATTCTTTTGTATGCTCTTAGTTTGGTAGAAAGTCTTAGAGAAAGAATGCAAATGTTAAGATATTGAAGATCTGAGATCTCTGTTGTAAGAAGATCGAATTGTAATGCATTGTGATGTATATGGCCATAACTAGGAAGGCCTTACAACCTAGCATGTATTGAGTTTGATAAATTAATAATAAAGATCTTTATGTTTCTCTCTCTCACTGTGTTGTTGTGTTAATTCTTCATTTTATCTGCAAGTTGGTTAGTTTTGGGTGTGCCCTAGGCCCCGTCTCCTTCCTCCCTTGCGTCAACTTGAATATGAAGTCAACAAAGATCAAGCTACCAATGCTATTGAAACATTGATAAATGAACCATTGGAGAAAACACAACCAGGGTTTGGAACCTATGAGGAAGCCAGGGAAAGAATTAAAATAGGCTTAGTTGTGAATAAAATTGATAGAAAAAAGACAAAATGGTAAAGACACTTAAGAAGAAGTTGTTGGTAGATGATGATGTGTCAGAACAAAAGGATGACACTGAGGGACAGTCAAAGGTCGGTGAAGAATAACAATTGAGTGACTTTGAATCTATAGAGTCTGATGCACCAACAACAACAACAAAGAAACCAAGGACTACTAATGCATCAATGACTAGAAGTCAGACAACAAAAGATGCAACTTCATCACCGATAAAGAAAGGAAAAGTGAGGACTTAGAAGAGGAAGCCTCAAACCGGGAAACATGCACCATCAAAAAGAAGAAAATTCATAAGAACTAAGGAAGATATAGAAGACACTGAACAAGAAGAACAACCTGTTACGAAAAAACTTCCTACTACAATTGATGAGGTGTGTGTATCAATGATAAGGGTAGGTTCAATAACCGACCCTAAGATTAGAAAATGCCTAACTCGGGATCCCAAGGATTAGAACAAGATAGAGGAAGTAATCATCACAACAATGTGTATATTTAAATATATACCATTATAGTTTAAAGGTAAAATGCCGCAAGAACTTCTTGACATACTATTAGCAAGGTGGACATTCGCATTTAATTCAAAAAAATAGATAAGGGAAAGAACCCTAGTTTTTGTTATGCCACCTGAGTCCAAAATGGAAGAAATAAATGAAATGATGAAGTTACACTTAAAAAGGTTCTCAACAAAATTGAGATCCTACAAAGTCCTACAGGGAAATTTTATTGAGCTTGATAAAGAAACTGAGGATACATGGAGAAAAGCACTCAAAATACCTGAAAAGGACAAAAGCCTTGAGAGAGCATTAGAACTCACTGACAAGCCTCATAATGAAGAAAAAGAGTATATACTGAGCTTAGAGCACATTATGATAAATTATGATGAGGATGTCACTCAAACTTAATTGAATACAGAAGCAAGGAAGGCAATGGATGACATTCCTCATATTCTAAAATCATTAGGGGATACTACAAATGATACAAACACAGATACAAATATCATTGATATCACTAGAGATTACCCTGCAGATGAGGTAAAGGTAGATGAAGATATTACTGTTACCTCTGAGAAGCCCAAAGAACAAGATACAACTACAGATGCTGCACAAGTGAATATACCGGGCCAAATGCCATTATTGATACAAGATATCAGTATTATCTCACAAAAGGAGAAGTCACCTGAGCCTGACGCAAGCATACCCGATGATTAGGGTGAATAGGAACAGAACAACATAACTGATGAACATAATATTGATGGAGAGAAAAATGTAACAAATGAAGCACACAAAGAAATAGATGGAGAATAGAAAGAAAATAAAGGCGATGAAGAGAAGAAAGGTGATGCTACTCCTAAGGATACCAAAGGAGATGATGTAGATAAAGCTAAGGTTTATGTGGAGACATCCACTCCTAACTAATAGGTAGACACCGAGAAATAGGATAAAGGTACACATACTCCAAAGCCTTCATCAAGAACATCAGACCAAGAAAAGGAACTTGACATGGTACTGCATAGAGGTCCCTCCAAAATTCTATACAAGAAGAAGAAGAAAAAGTATAAGAATCCAGTTACATTGGATGAGATTATTAAAATACCAGCTTGTGATCCAAGGACATTGGATCCAGAGGCATTTACAAAGTATGCTGAACTTTGTAAAAGAAAAGCTATCCAAGATAAGCTTAAGAAAGAGACAAAGGCCACTCAGGTACTAGAGACAATAAAGGAGATACTTCAGTATATTGTACCTGATACAAATATTGATCAAAATTCTTCTATCAGTGATCAACTAGTTGTTCACCGAAGCCATTACATCACAAAATGTGGAACGTGCAGAACAAAAGTACCAATACAAATTGACTGAGAAAATTAGCCAAGAAGTGGCCAAGAACAAGGTAAAGATATCTAAACTAGTAAATGAATTGGAACCAATAATTTTAGAAGCTATTACCATAATTGACAAGTTAAGCACATTAGAGCACTTCACTAAAGAAAATAGTGTTCAGAGATTCCAAAGATAGATGTGGATCTTATTGCTAGTGCACAAGGTCTCTCAACAACTGACAATGTAATCAAGTTGCATTATGAAAAGGAAATGGAAGCCAAGAAGTTGAGACTTTAGATTCAAGAGGTAGAATCAAAATTCAGAGATGAGGTAACCGAGCTACAGGCTCTATACTACCCAATCTCACACTACTGTAGCAACATATGACTATGACCAGACAAATAATTGCCACCCCAGACATGTCTATCACCGATAGCATCTATGATATGCACACAAGGATAACATTGGAGAAAATGTCCCTAGAACACCTTTAAGAAAAATGAGAGAAGATGATGGAAGACATGAACAACTCCCATTCCCACATTCTTGACAAGTTGTAAGTAATTACACCTTTTCCCTTACTATCAAAAAGGGGGAAAATAATATGAATAGAGGGGGAAAGTGATATGATAAAAGGGGAAGATAAGGTGAAAAGGGAGAATAGTATAAAGGCAAGTGCACATACATATACATATACTATACCGGCATATACATAGAGGGAGTCATAATGACAAGGTGAACACATGGTGTACATACTACACATTTTAGTATTTGCACATATTTGTTTTTTATACTAATGTTAAAGGGGGAGATTGAAGACATATTTATCAATTAGTATGCAAAGGAAAAAGGTTTTGAACCATCAGTAACACCAACACTGAAAGACAGGTTTAGTGGAACCCGATAGACAAGTTCACAAGGGAACTTGACAAAAAAGTTTATAGTATAACCCGATAGTGTAGGTTACAATGTAAACCGATGACACAGTTTAAAAGTGCAACCCAAAAATGTTAAAGTGGAACCTGACAGTATAAACTGACAACGTAACCTGACAAGCATACTACAAAGAAACTCAAGCACTAGTCTACCAAGAGACAGTTATAATCCCAAGAAATGTGGATCTAACTTCCACGTCAGATAAAACACTTGTGTTTTATATTTAATTTTTTTATTTTCTTTAAATCTATTTCGTGAGGTAAAATAAATGTAATTGAAAATTGTTTTAATCAGTCTAAATGATTGAAAACATGCAAACTAGGAGATCAAGGTCAAGTTGTAAACCTTTGATCATAGAGTTAACATTGTTATGCGTAAAATTCATTTAGGTAAAACTCATTGTATAAATATATGTGTAATCAATCAGAACATGTGGATGTGATGATGATTGTAGTCGTAGACAGTTCTATGGATTAGAGACAGAGTTTTATGCAAAGGGACAACAAAAGATGAAATAGGTTATCAAGAACCAAATTCAAGGCTACCAAGAAGAACAGAGGGTAGATCATCAGAAGTGATCAACTTGTAAGCCTTCCCTTCCATTCTAAAGATAGTGAAGTTTTGTGGGTTTTATCCCCACTGCAGTTTTTACCTTCTAACAAGGTTTTTCTGTGTTACCAATGTTAGTAATAACTGAGAGGGGGGGGGGGGGGNTGTTACCAATGTTAGTAATAACTGAGAGGGGGGGGGGGGTGAATATGTGGCCTCAAAAACTTATCCTTAAACTTAACCACCAATTAATAAACCTCAGATTATTATGTCCCTATAAGATGCATGCCATTAAATACTTATAATGATTATTTGTCTGTCAGTTTTCCTTGTCTGTCCTTATTCTCCTTGATTATCGATAAGCAGCATAACTATTTACTGAAATACAATAAATATGCAAAGTATACCGATGAATCTAGAATGAATTATGTAAGATAAAAAATAGTAAAGAAATATATCATACACACATATAACACATGGATTTTAACATGGAAACCTTGTTAAGGAAAAAAACCATTGGGACTGGTACCCCAAATTTTCTCTCTTCTGAAGTGAGCCCTGTTAAGAGCCAACACTGTTAAAGGTTACAAACACACTGTTAGGTGTGACCTTGTTGGAGGATTTTACACATATAGGTTGTCACTTAGTATCAGGCATGTAATGCTGCCATCCTTGAATCAACCTCTCTCTTAGAATGTCAATACACATTGAGCATATCCAATGCTACTTTCATGAATCAACCTTTTTGGAACTCCTTGGGATGTACTTCAATATATATAAGACTGTTAAGTCCTGCTCTATTAAGAGACTTGATGCTTCAATGGTTAAAGAGAAACAAAATGACCTATTTTTAATGTAACATGAAGTGCAGATTTTCAAATCTATTTAAGTACATTACCTCTCTGATCAATGTATCAATTCAATTCATTTGTGCTCCATACTTTCTACTCTATGATGTCGTGCTTACTATTTGTCGGTGTCTACAAAATTCCTTATCTCTCCTTCAGCTTGATTGATCAGTACTGTATGAAGTTATTCTTCATCAATTTCTCTTTAGCATCCTCTTTCTATTCTCTCCCCTTTTTCCCCTTTTCATGTGATATGAAAATGAATTAAGCTTGTCTCTTATATAGATATGATATTCACTGTTTCTTGATTCTTGATGCTTGGCGTGAAAAACAATCCAGCCAATTTGATTTAAAGCATAACTCCTGATTTGTCTTGTAGTTATCTTCATGCGAACTGTATAAATTAGTTTTAAATCAATTACTTAACTCTAGTCGAATAAAACAAAGAATACAACTAGTTAAGTCTATCTTTAGCTCTTATCATCTAGATATTTTTTCATTTTCTAAAATCTCTGTTCCATCGGTCAACTCTTCAGTTAGTCATCGGTTACAATTGTCAGTTCTGTCGGTGTGACTACAGTTAAATTTGAGATCTCCGTCCATCGGGCATCATTGGATTTTTACTCATCAGGCAACTCTATAGTTTGCTTCATCGGGCAACACTATCTTCTGCTCGTCAGGTATCACTGCAAATTTTCTTCTTTGTCTTTACCAATGGTGTGCACTCCGTCGGTGTTATCTATCACTTAGTGAATACTTGAATTTTATGCATTGCTGAAAGCATAACCTTTGTTCCATTGATTCTCTGAAGTCTTTGGCATTATGTGTATGACCGTACAGATGATATTAAGTTGACATCAATGGCAATTAAAAACCATTAACTGATTTAACGCCTTGCATTATCTTCAACTTAAGATTATCAAACATTTAATTAGTTACATTTCATCAATCTCTCTCTTTGAAATTGATGGCAACAAACTTATATTATCACACTATACTATTTCTAATACAATATGAAATACAATTGTTGAGACTCATCAAACTACCAATCTCTCCCTTTTGTCAACTGATAAAAATCTGAGCTTCAGTGAGCTTTGTTTTTAGCTTAGATTTAATTCTTGCAGTTCTCTTTTATTCTAATGTGTTGAGTCCTTTTCTTGTGTCAATTTCTCTCCTTTTGACTATTCTCCTATTTTGATGTCTTTTTCTCTTTTCAGCATCAACAACTCTCCCTTTGTATAATTTTTCATACAAATTTTTCTTCTTAAGGATATAATCTCTCCCTGTTGGAGTAATCTAATAATGGATAGTCTTTCTCAGGAGAATGTGAGAATGTGATAATATGGATAATCTCTCTCCCTTTGACAATAATGCCAAACAAATATTTTACAAATATCTAACATTTATGTCAAACAATCATTTTCCTCCTATCTATAATATATTCCTTGAATTTCCCTTATCCATTAACAATACAACAATAATCTCTGGTGCTCAGTTCTGATATATACCTGTCTGTATATAGATGTATCTTTTCAATTCATTTGGCTGCTTGCATCAACATGAATGATATTCTGATAATATGTAGGCTGATGTAGCCTTTAGTCATTTTACTGACTGGTAGACAAGGGTTTGACCCCTAGTCTTTTTCTCAGGTACTCAAATGTATCCTTGGGTAGTGGCTTGGTGAAGATACCAGCTAATTATTCTTTGGATTGCACATACTCAAGCATCACCTCTTTTTATTGAACTTGTTCTCTTAAGTAATGATACTTGATGGAAATGTGTTTATTTTTTGCATGCATGACTAAATTCTTGGAAATATTTATTGCACTAGTGTTATCACAATAGATAATCACTAGTTCTAAGATCTCCATATGCATACCTTCCAGCAACTATTTGATCCATGCAATATTTGAGCAATTTGCAATAGCAACAACATACTCTGCTTCTGCAGTAGACTGAGAGATGCATCCTTTCTTATTTCTAATCCATGTGACAAGTCTATCACCCATAAAGCATGCTCCTCTAGTTGTGCTCTTCTGGTCATCAAGGTTCCCAGCCCAATTAGCATCGGTAAATACCTTAAGTTCAAATTTGCCTTCTCTTTTATATCATAAGCCAAATTCCTCAATATTCTTCAGATATCTTAGAATTCTTTTCACAATAGTCATATGTGATTCCATGGGGTTAGCAGAAAATCTAGCAACAATTCCTACTACATGTGCAATATCTAGTCTAGTGTGTACAACATACATGAGTGTTCCTATCATTGATCTATACAAAGTCTGATTTACCTCTGTTGTCTTCTCCTCCTTTTACAACTTACATCCAGTAACCATATGTGTTCCAATTGGTTTGGATTATTCCATCTTGAATATTTTCAGGACCTCTTTGATGAACTTGGACTGTGTAATGAAAATTCCTTCACTTTGTTGAATGATCTGTAGAACAAGAAAGAAATTGATCTCACCAAACATAGACATCTCAAACTCTTTGCTCATCTCATTAGAAAATTATTTTCATATCATATCGTTGTCTCCAAATATGATGTCATCAACAAATATTTTAGCAATCGAGCTGTTAGCATCAGTATCTTCTTTTAAATAAAGATTACTATTTTCACTAGTCCTTACAAATCCAATACTTATTAGATAAGAATGAAGTCATTCATACCAGGCTCTCGAAGCTTGTTTCAATCCATACAAGGATTTGTGAAGTCTACATACCATGTCCCTCTTGTCTGGATCAATAAACCCTTCTGGTTGTTCAATGTATACTTCTTCAAGTATTCCATTTAGGAATGCTGACTTGACATCCATCTGGTATACCTTAAATCCTTTGAATGTAGCATAAGTAGGTAGTATTCTTATTCCTTCTAGCGTAGAAACGGGTGCAAAGGTCTCTCCATAGTCTATGCCTTCCTCTTGTGCATACCCTTTGCATACTAGTCTTGCTTTGTTCCTTGTGACTTCTCCATTCTCATTCAGCTTATTCCTGGATATCCATTTTGTACTGATCACATTCTTGTCATCTAGTCTTGGCACAAGTGACCATGTTTTATTTTTCTCAATCTTCTTAATCTCATCATTCATATCACTTATCCATTCCTCATTATCTAGTGCATCATTGACATATTTTGGCTCAAACTCACAAATTAAACAATTTGAGTTTAAAGACTTAATTCTTGTTCTTGTACAAGTTTTCTTATCTCCTATGATCTGGACCTCTGGATGGTTCCTTCTTACATATCTTTCAATTATAGGTACAATTCTTTGTTTATCATCTTGATCATTATTTTGATCTTCATTCTGTTCTTCATCACCATGCACATTATCTTGATCATTATCCTGACCGTCGGTATTTGCAGCCTGATGCTCAGGAGTAGTATTTTTAGCTCAGAAGCTCTACATTGTTGGTAGGGTAGAGTGTCAAGTTCCTTGTTGTAAGTGAACTTATTGTAGTCCTCTAGTTCTTTAGTGCTTTCTTGTTCATTCTTTGCAAATTCATCTATCTTTATATTTAAACTTTCAATAATTTTGTTAGAGGATTTTTTTAGACATTTGTAAGCCTTGCTCTTGGTAGAACACCCTAGAAAAATTTCTTCATCACTATTGGAGTCAAGTTTTACATTTCTATCATCTTTTAAGATACAACATTGACTTCTAAAATTTTTGAAATAACTTACATAGGGCGTGTATCCATGCCATAACCCATAAGGTGTCTTCTTGGTGTCTTTCTTCAATTGTAATTTGTTCAGTGTGTAAAAAGCAGTACTGATAGCTTCCCTCCATAATATTTGGGTGATGCCTTTTTCTATCATCAGTGTTCTAGCACAATCAACTATTTATCTATTCCTTCTCTTAGTAATCCCATTTTGCTGTGGTGTTCTTGGTGCAGAAAGCTGTCTTTTTATACCATGCTCATTACAAAAGTTAGTGAATTCATCTGATATAAACTCACCTCCTCTATCTGATCTCAAAC
Source organism: Thuja plicata (assembly GCA_018584345.1). Taxonomy (NCBI): domain Eukaryota; kingdom Viridiplantae; phylum Streptophyta; class Pinopsida; order Cupressales; family Cupressaceae; genus Thuja; species Thuja plicata. Next base: position 343,156 of record MU227777.1, read on the forward strand.
ATTTTAGATCCTTACCACTTTGTTTCTCTACCATAGCCTTATACCAT
>MU227777.1:369103-382716 GCA_018584345.1 Thuja plicata
TCGCCTTACATTTCTTCATGCCCTTAAATCATCAGGAGACTTCGCGACTGAAGGGGAAAATACCTTTGTCTCCTTATCGCTTGATCTCTTTCCTCCTTCTGGCGACCTCCCGACAACCATTAGTTCTGTGAGAGATGTCATCTATTCTTTGGTCCTCTTTATGCATTCTGGAAAGCTGAGTAACCGCCCTGATTTGGCAACATCCCGACTGAGGGAAATCACTTAACATGAAACCGTTAGTCGCTAAGTCGGGACTGTTATCCATTAACCGTCAACTTATCACGAGACCATGCGACTGAAGAGTTCTTTAACTTTTTTCCATGGGCTGATCAAGCGATCACGCGACATGAAGTGAATCATGAAGTCGAAAGACATTTCTTTGACCTGTTGACTCTTCTCGTGATCACCCGACTGAAGTGGGTCCCGCTCCTTTTAAAAGTTTATAACATGAAATTCAAGCGACAACCCGACTAGAGAAAGATCGCTAAGTCTCGAGACATCGATGGAATATTCAATTTTTTCAAGAGACTACGCGACATAAAGGAAAAACTAAGTCGGGAAAGGTTTTGGCATATTCGATCTGGGTAACACGATCAAGCGACCTGACTTTAAAGCACATGTCTTGAGTGACTTAAAAAGGTAATGACGAAACATAAGACATGGCTAAGGGGTTAAACATGCATCGTTTAATACTAGGCTTTAGGGTTTTTTCAGGGTTTTGACAATTTGGCAAGGTATAGGCATGAAAACCTGAAAATTTTACAGAGAGCAAGACAAAGAACAAGGCAAGGCAACAAAAACAGGAAATACAACCAACACCAACATAGCTTCTGCCACCAAACACATTAAAGCCAACTGCCCAATGAGATCCATCTTCACCGAAGGAAAGAAGAAGACAAGTCAACAACTTTGTAAGAAAACCATAAACTAAAAGGGAAGAACCCAGACCAGACAAGGAGTCCTCAACACATCACACTTGGCAGAAAACCCTAGATGTTCTACCTTGAAATTAGGACAACAATAATGGGACCTAAAGGTAACAACCTCTAATTCACTTCCAACAATAGAGTACCCACAATGCTCTACTTAAATAGGCTAATATTACTAAATCATAAAGGAACTAAATTATTACTGTGATAAAAAATTCAATTTAAAAACCTTCTACACATTATGTGTCAGAGAATTGGAGTCATAACACGTTTGGATTATTTAAATTTTCAAAAAAAACCAAATGCGTTAGCATCATTTTTGGGTATTTTTTTGGTAAATAGCCACTTTTTTGTTCACCATTTTGGTGGACATGCCTAATAAGATGAACTTATTTGAAGATAGAAAATTTAACCAAGGAACAAAGGAGTTGATTGATGAGATAAAAATTTAAATTTTAATTAGAATCAATTTATTGGGATTTTAAGGTTTTAAAATTTTAATTGTGTATGTGTATAAAAATATTTTGAGCCCAATGAAATAAATTTTGATTCTCAAGAATTCTATTCATGAAGTTTTAACTTCTTAAGATATTCAAATTCTTGAAGAAATTAGATTTAGATCATTTGGATAGCTTTTGTCTTTCTTGTTGTAGGATCAAAGCTTCTCATTAGGTGAATAAGAGTAGGTAATGGTCATCCTATTTTGATTTTTTTGAAAAATGAATACTTATGGTAACCTAGGCCCCAGGGGAATAGTGGAGTTGAGTAGAATAGTACTAATCTACTTAACTTGTTTTTTCTTCTACTATGGTGTCTGGTGCTAATAATCAAATGGAGGCTTAAGTATTCCTTTTGGGTCAAGAGAATGCATATGAAATAGGTTAGAAGAAGAGAGTATGTGAGATGAACTCCTTGATTTTGGTCTCACTTATAAATAATATAAGCTTTTTGGAATATTTGTTGGGGATTGACAACTCATTTTGAGTAGACTCTCCCCCTTCTATAAAGCTTTGATTCTACCTTTATTTGCATATCACTAGAGAATTAAATTCTATTGCAACTATTTATTCAAATGAAATTTTGATGTCAATCACATCTAGAATGTTATAGATCACAAGTCATTGTCTTTTACTCAAACTTCATAGTGGTAGAATGGTGTTGTCCTTGTTCAACATGGTGTGGTCCCTGTTCAACATGGCAGAACCATGAATACTTAAATATGCTATATCTTCTACACTATGTTGCACATGTTCACCTGTGGTGGAATCATGTTGTAGTTGGTTTTCAATTGTAGCATTTTCTCTCCAAAATCCTTGTGTACTTTCATCAATATAGAACTCATTGACTCCTACAAATCTTAGAATGCTTGCAATGGAAATTGTTTCATCTTCCTCCTCAACACCTTGATGAAATGCTCTACTAGGATTCATGTCATTCATAAGTGTTGTTGAGTTCAATGGCCAAATACCAGTTCTTTTAAATCCTGCCTTGATATTTTCTACAGTGAGGGCCTTTTTGAATGGTAAACTACACAATGTAGAATGATAACTCTATCTATGTCTATACCTTCTGTAGTTCTTAATGCCAACTCTGGATGCCTTCTTTTGAACCCTCTCCACCATGACTTTCTAGGAAAACCATTTTTGAAGGGGTTTGTCGTAGTCTCACAAATGTGAGCAACTCGTGTTTTTCAATGTGTTATTTCAAGACCATGTCCCAACTCTGCCATGTCTTGAAACCATTGCACAATATATATTTATTCTTCACCAGATAATATGATTGGTGGACCTCTCTTTGTTGTAGTTGTGAGACCTTGTAAATAATATGAGAAGGTTGTAAAAGGAATACCCCATTTTCTACAACAGCTTGGATGGAATATTCATTATCTTCAACATCTTTAATTGCATTGTCCAGGTCTGATTTTGTCCAATATTTTCCTAATGGTGAATTCTAGATGTAGTAGAACCTCTAACTTACACATTTGATATGTCATTTGGATTTGGTATATCGGGTGGATCTGTAGTAATGCTTTCATTTTCCTTGTAACCAATATGACAAGGTTGTAAAAGGAATACCCTATTTTTCTTGAGTAGCTCAGATGAAATATTCATTATCTTCAACATCTTTAATTGCATTGTCCAGGTATGATTTTGTCCAATGTTTTCCTAATGGTGAATTCTTAGATGTAGTAGAACCTCTAACTTGCCCATTTGATATATCATTTGAATTTGGTATCTCATTTGGGGTATATCAGGTGGATCTATAGTAATGCTTTCATTTTCTAGATTGCAGTGAAGTGTAACCCATCTTTTATGCCTTGGCAAAGGCCTTGTTCTTTAAACTCGATTCTTCTTAGAAAATTTCATGGTGAAATATGTGTAGTCTGCATGAAATTTATTGTATGGAAAAATGAAATTAATAAAACATTTATGTTAGAAAACTATTTGAAATTTATTTTAACAAAGATTGCAAATACTTTTAACCAAAGACTGTGTTTTCTTCTAACAAAGATTGTAAATTATTTACCAAACATTGCTTTAGTCTGTCTCCGAATTCTAGTTGTTAAATAGATTGTTAAATAGGCTGCATTTTGTTTCAAATAAATGCTTTATCATACAATAAAAAAATATTTCTTTCCCTCTTGAGCCCTTGAAGCAGTGTAAATCTTTTAAATATTAATATATTATAATGGCTATGCCATTTTTGCCAAAAAAAATAAAAAAATTCTAAATCTATTGCAAAACTAGCAAGTTTTTTTTGAGTCTTGTTTCTTTGGTCAACATTTCTTTTAACTAGCCTGCCTGTAAATTCTAGTTTTCCCAAATCAATAACATTTCTAAAAATATAGCAAATTCTTTGGTCAGCATTTATTTTAACTAGCCGTCTGCAATTTATACTTGTTAAATAGATTGCATTTCCTTTCAAATGCATGATCATACAATAACTGAATCTTAAAATCTAACTCTAACTGAACCTTAAAATCTATATATTTCTATTTGACACATATTGTTTTCCTTGAACCTTAAAATGTGTAATTTTCTATTTGGCACATATTGTTTTCCTTCAACAAAGATGTAATGATAATTGTAGAAAATGTGTGGTGACTCGGGCTTTAAAAATTTGCATTTCCTTTCTAAATATGCATATATATAGAATTATAGAACTACAAAATCTATATGTTTCTTTTTGTCACATATTACTGCTTGCAAAATACACCACTTTTCCTTTTGAAACAAAAATGTGTGACCATAGAATTTAAATTAACTATAATCTATATGTTTGTATTTAGTAGTTATTTTACCTTTACAGTCATACTTATTTTACCTCTAATCAAATATTAATGAAAAATAAATCAATACATGACCATCGAATAACAAAAAATTGACTGTAATCTATATGTTTGCATTTAACTCTTATTTTACCTTTACAGTCCTACTTGGAATTTTTTTTTTTTTTAAAATCTCTAATCAAATATTAATGAAAAATAAATCAAAACTTATGCACGTAAATATGCCTAGTATTGTTGATGAGAGGAGTTGCAGATATGGTTGATTCCAATTAAATCCTAGTAGTAGTATTGTTGGAGAAAACAACTTAAAGCAATGAAAAATTCAAATTCCACAGTAAAAAAGAAGACTTCTATCTTGGATTTTATAGCATTTTGAAGAATGGTATATGTAACACCCTTTGATCTGTGGACTGAATCACAATTGGTTAGTTTTTGTTTCCATGGATTTTATGGGATGAGATTCTTTTGTTGCCATGGAGCTGATTGGATGGTTATTGTTGCTGTGGATTTGATTGGATGAATTTTGTTGCCATGGATTAAGTTTTATTACCATGGATTTGACTAGATGTATTTTGTTGTCATGGATTAAGTGCTTGGTTTTTCGATGCTTGATTTTGTGATTAGAGATTGTATTCTTCTTTTTAATTGTATTTTTCATTTTTGGTGAGCCTTACAAATTGTTTATTTTGTAGGTGAGAGGTCATATAAGCCTATAAATGCACCGGCTAGAGCAAGTTGAAAAGAAAAGTTGGGTCAAATAAACCTATAAAAGCATCGGCTAGGAGCAAGTTGAAATGAAAAGTTGGAAGACATTACTTGAGTTAGATTTGATGCTACTCGAGTAGTTGTACAGTGGTGGGCAATATTTTTTTTTTTTTGTTGTATAGATTTAACAAAAAGTCTAATAGTTGTACTTAAATTGTACAAGTTGCAATGTTTGGCAATCACAAATCAAATGTTACCTTGTGATATTTTGTATTTGTATTGCTCCATATTATATCTCATGTTTATATATTTTGTATCTAAATGCGAGATGTCATAAATATGATTAATTTTCACACGCTCTTAATTATTTATGAAAGATTCTTTATTTTAAAACTCATACACTTAATGTAGACAACTTATTTATATTAATTACAACAAAATATATTACATATCATTTATAAATATATGTATAAATGATTTTTTGAGTTGAGGATTACAAGATCTCTAGTGTACAACTATTGACTCCATATATCACATATTTTGTAATATTTTGATTAATATATGAAATTAATATATACAAAATTTAATATTAATTTGTTCTACAACTAGTATTAATAGTGACAATTATTATAACGACTAATATTTCTTCTTGACTCTAGAAGGCGGTATGGCGGCTGTGACGTTATTGACAGGGTTCGCTTCATACGAGATGAGCGCGGATTAAAGTGATTATTAGAATATGTCAACAGTCAGCGAGTTTGACCCGTAGACTCAGACTCCGTCGCTCTTGTTGACTATGTCATCGTGGAAGCAAGTAGATGACGGTGACAAAAAATTATATATTTTTTTGTTCTTCTACATGTGCATGCATGTCTAAAAACACATTTCAAACTATAATATCTGATAAAAATCCTCCTTCTTGTGCTTTGATGATGTCGATACCTTATCGCAAAACCTCTATTTTGGCATAGTCGAGTGGATGTTAGCACGTGTCTAGGATAATTGCATTTGTTAAAACTTTTATTTTTAAAAGCCTTCTCAGCAAATCAATTTTGAGCATATTGAGCAATCATTGCTTTTTGCAAATTACACTTCATTGTAGCATTTCTGAATTGTAGCATTTCTGAATGGTTTACATGCAATGTCTATGCTTTAACATTCCTTCAAGACACTTAGTCAAGTAATTTAGGGTGATTACACATTTATTTGAGGCATTATATCAAATAGTCCACACACATTTCCTGCAGCCATCACATTCATTTGCATTCTATGAAATGACGTTTCCATGAGGAATTCGGTCAAACACTGCGAGTGCGTTGTCTGAACTTCCATGTTTACAAATTTTTTTACCAATGCATTCCCAAATATGATATCTGAAAAAAAACCTCCCATTTTACATGTTCTTGACTCCGTCGCTGTTGTTGACTATGTTGAGCATCTATGGCATGGAGATGTGCTGGCGAGATATGAGCAGGAAAGACTGTGCGGCCTGCCTTTCCAAGGGAATTGAAGAGCTCTTAGACTGCTGCAGCGAAATAGTCGTTGTTCGGGTGTTCATGGGCAGCTGCACCCTGCGCTATGAAACTTATCCGTTTGCCAAGCTCAATTAGAGTTTAACCCATGTATGAGACCCGCTTTCTGTATGTGTGATGGACGAGGGAAGCTTATTCTCTAAATAAAGTCATAGTAATTAGAATAGTGAAGTCACAGGTGAGATCGATGGCTGGCCTTCATAAAATTTATGTTGCAGGCTTCAAACATGAATCTAGTAAAAAGAAATCAATAGATGGATCAACTATTTTCCATTTCACTAAGTGACAACAATTAGAGCCCTGTTTGCAGCTTGGAAAATTATAAGTTTAGTAGTATCTGAAGCAAAGCAAGAGATTATAGAGGAGAATTCGGTTATAACAAAATGATTATTTGCTTTAACGACGGTGGGTTGTTTGGCACTGTCTTGGTTTGATAGAGAGCTCTGTTTGAGTAATTAAAATTTGACATTTTAGGCTTTATAATATATAGGCTATTTTGATAGTTTAAGTAAATGATTGGTACCATTTCTTTCTTTCTTTCTTTTTTTTTTTTTTTTGGCAAAAATGGCTATGCCATTGAATATTTTATTTATATAAACCTGTTTCAAAGGCTCAGAAGGAAAAGAAACAATAAAGAAAACCCTCCTTCCTTGCCATTACATACTTACAATCATTACACAACCATTAAAGGCTGATGAAAACTAAACTAAAAACTTAACACATTAGAGCATCTGTTAAAACATCTACAGAGGCTGAGATAAATATCTCACTGTAAAAACCGACAAAGGCTAAACTATTAACATTCTCCCCTGAATATTCAAAACTATGCGGTTAACTAGCCCGACCTACTAAAACTGAGGACAAAGGTACCCCATATTTCAAAATTTAAAACCCCCCAAAAGAGTAAGATCAATCTACATTTTTCATTTTGTTTTACCCTTACTACGCCCCGACGTGACTGATGGTGTCTGTGATGTTGACGCAGCTGGGGATATGTCGCCCGATTCAACTTCCACATAAGTGAGCACCGTTATGAACCTGTCAAACAACAAAAATGCATTCGCTACCATTCCACTTGGCAGAATGTCCATAAACTTAATGATTTCTTTCCGCAGATAAACAATATCTCAGCCCTGCAGAGCAAGCTTTAATACATCGTATAAGTGAACAATTTATTTTTTGGTATCTAACTGTGCCGGGTGGAAGAGGCCCCCTATCCAAGCCGTAGATGACTGCAATTGATAACCGTTTAACACTTCTTGATGCTCTTCCACCAAGACAAAATCCTCTTTAATTATCTTCTTTGTCATTCTAAAAAAGACATCAAAATATAGCACCATGTCATACTAGTTGGAAAGAAAGACTGACACCATCTGAGTGTGCAGGAGATGTCGAGGAGCGTCTGGCAGCGTGATACCATCACCCACAATGCCTTTAATGGCATCTAGTACAAGTTCCGGGAGCTGTCAAAATACAATGCTCATCTAGCGACCCAGATATGGGCCTAAAATTGGGTGCTCCCAATGCTATACTCTTAATGCAATTCTCAGATTTAACTCTCTATAATCCATTTGCTTATTAGAAAAAAACCCCAATTTTAAGACCTTTCCTTATCTCGACTAATCCACAGTGAACCTACTTTGTGTGATAAATAGGTCTAGCTTGATGTACATGTCATGCTTGAAAAACGTGAATTTTCTCGGGAAAATGACTGCATATGTTTGGGATTTTTGTAATATGGGGACCTTGCTCTGTATTGATTATTACTCTTAATGAGGACATATATCGCCTGAGTTTCATCCTTTTTGACATGGATGAAATCTTTTGAATTTCCACCTACTCACTATTATGTCAAATCACATTGAAATCACATTTTTCCTTCATTAATACCTCTCGTAATCACATGTGCCAACACCTTGCACACTGATTTGGGTGACATCTATCTACTTACCATACATGAAAATCATTATGTTGTCGTGATTTTACATGTTTATGCCCTTTGTGACCAATTGATCACCCTCAACTGTCACTTCCACATCTTGCTCACTTTACATATTACATTCTCCTTTTAGATATCTAGATACCTCTGATGGATGGACATGTATGAATTCTCTCTCCCAATCCATCTTGGTGCCGTTAGCCCCCAAGTTTGCTAGCCAGTTGGCTAGTTTATTCCCTTCTCTATAGCAATGAGATACCGTGTATGAAGACAATTCTAAGAGAATATTGATCACTTCTTGTAGAGTATATTTTATTTCCCAACTAATCGCCACTTGTTTGGACAAATATGAGATTATTAGGAGAGAATTACCCTCAATATGAAGGTCCCTAATGCCCAATTGATATGCTGATCTAATCCCACACAAAAGTACCCTTTCTTCGGCCATATTATTCATGCCATTTGGCAGAGTGCAATATGCAACTAATATTATAGATTTATCTTTTTTTCTCAATACGAAACTCGCACCACTTTTTCCTGGGTTTCCTTTACTCGCTCCATCAAAATTTAGTTTGATTTGCTTTGAATCTGGTGGTGCCCATTTAATGTCTTTTCGCAATGTTGCTTTTGGCATTTTTCCAATTAAGACTCCTGAGAATGGGATACAGATCTGTGGCCATCTCGATAAAATCACATTATCATATGACATGTAAATTGAGGATATCTTTTTTTCCCTTGACACATGTGCATTCACCATTTTTGATGTGAATTTCTCCACCATGTTGCAGACAATGTTTATAGGAGAAACTTGTTTCCTGAATATCCTCTTGTTCCTTTCCCACCAAATACACCAAGCTATGGCTGCCGGGATAACTCTCCATATGCTAGAGAAAAATGATTCCTGATGTAACAAAGGCCATTGTTGGAGCATCATTTGTAATGAGTTGTGTAAGGGACCACTCCACCCTAGTTTTCCTAGAGCCCATTTCCATATTTCTTGTGAGAAGTCATAGTTTACAAGGAGGTGATTTGTGTCTTCCATATCTTTCCTGCATAGAAGGCAAGGTAATGTGTCCATAATCCCTATTCTTTTAAGCCTTACACTTGTTAAGATCCTATCTTGGGTAGCTAGCCAGAAGAAAACTCCAATTTTTGGGAGTATAGCACTCTGCCATGCAAAATTAAGAATGCAGTTAGGTAGTGGAGGTGCCTGGACGAGAGATTGATATCCTGCTTTGACTATATATTTGCATGTCTTGCTATTCATCCATAATAATCTGTCACTGTCACCATTAATTAATATAAATCATGAATTCAGGATATCTTGCATCTCTTGTTTCTCTGATTGTGGGATCTGAAAGTGTGAAATGTCTTTCCATTGTGCTTTACCATTGTGAAGACATATGTAGTCTGCAACCTTGTTCCCCCATTGTAGCTCAAGTATTTGTTTAAATCTCTATATATTTGGGGTCGTGTGTAACTGAGGGTATCCATTCTACGAATCTTGCCAAAATAGAGCTTTAGTGCTTGAATTTATTTTCCATGAAAGGTTAGGTAGAATGACCGCTCGGCTTTTGATAATAAAGTTCCACATATCTAAACCATACGGAGGATTGCTAATTGAGAAAATTCTCTTTGGGTCTTCTGAATCTAAGTATTTAGCTCTTATTACCTTAGCCCATAGACTATTAGGGCAGTCATAAATCTTCCAGGCCAGCTTTGCCCCTAGGCTAAGGTTCCTTTCCTGAATTCTGTGAAAACCTAGGCCCCCATTCTCTTTTGGTTTGTAGAGGTTTCTCCAAGATACTAGGGGTATCTTGGTTTTGTCATCCATATTAGTTTTCCATATAAAATCTTTCAGTATTTTGAGATTTTATTCATCACTCTAGGAGGTGCTAAGATTATTGACATGATGTAATTTGGGATGGAGCTGAGGACTGTTTTTGCTAGCATGATTCTTCCTGCTAAGGATAGCCACCTTGCTTTCCATGAGGCAATTTTGCCTCTAATGTTTGACAGTATTCCTTCCCAGAATGTGATCTTGGCTTTTCCTTGAAAAAAGGGTATTCCCAAGTATTTTCTATGAGTTGTAGCCAAAGAGAATCCCAAAATTCTCTGAATAACTCTACTTTCTATTTTGTTGGTATTAAATATGAAAATTTTAGATTTTCCTTCATTTAGTTTTTGACCTGAGGCCTCGCAATACTCTGCCAATGTTTCTTTGATGACTTTTGCTTCTTTCACACAACCCTTACGAAAAAGTAATGAGTCATTTGCAAAGACTGTGTGTGAGATTTTAATATGGGACTGTCTGATAGAAATGCCTTCCCAAATGCCCTGGTTTTTCTTCATTGAAATGAGTCTGCTGAGACCCTCCACAAGGATAATGAATAAAAATGGTGACAGAGAGTCGCCTTGTCTAACTCCTTGTGTAGATGAAAAGTAACCACATGGGGATCCATTAATCATTACTGAAAATTTGGCTCTTGTGATGCAGGACATAGTCCATTTTATCCATTTTTTTATCAAAACCCAATTTTTCCATTACTGCTTTCAAAAATTCCCAGTTGACCCGATCATATGCCTTGGTCATTTCAAGTTTAAGGACCATTGCTGGGAGGCTTTCTTCTTTGATGGAATGTAGGACCTTGTGTGTTATCAGAGCACCTTCCACTGTTTCCTTTCTAGGCACAAAACCACCTTGTTGTTCTTAGATGATTTTTGGGATCAATTTCCCCTACCGAGTGGCCATTAGTTTTGAAATGATCTTGTAAATGGTATTACACAATGATATTGGTCTAAAGTAAGCAAAATAAGAAGGTTGTAGACATTTTGGAATGAGTGTAATAGTTTTGTTATTGAACTGTCTCAGCATGCATGAATGTTTCCTGGATTCCTCTGCTGCCCTCAGAATGTCCCTCCCCATAAATTCCTAGTATTTCTTGAAGAAAAATGGAGTGAGTCCGTCAGGGCCTGAGGCCTTGTTTGATTTCATTGCAAAAACTATAGCTCGTACTTATTCTAGTGTGAAAGGAGCCAATAGGGCCCTATTGTCCACATCTGTAACCAAAGTTGGGATGCAATTCAGAATAGGGGGATGTTGGGTGGGGGCTGCAATTGGGTTCGCTGCAAGGATCTGGGAAAAGAATCTAGCAGCTTCATCTTGAATATCCCTCTGATTCTTCAGAATCATGCCATTGTCGTCCTTAATTTGGAAGATAGAGCTTTTATGTCTCTTTATTTTGGCAGACATATGGAAGAAAGACGTGTTTCTATCTCCTTCATTGAGCCACATTTCTCTCGACCTTTGTCTCCAAAATATTTCTTCTCTCAAAAGTAATTCATCCAATTTTTTATTATATTGAGCCTATTCCTCATAGATTTCCGCAGTCATGCCATAGTTAAGAATATAATCCTATATATCTTCTAGTTTATTTTGAATTTCCTTCTTCTACGTAAAGATGTTTCCAAAAGAGTTTTTGTTCCATTGCTTCATGTTGATTTTCATAAATGTAAGTTTTTTGGATAGTTTAAACATTTCTATACCTGGTGTCCTTGGTGCTTGAGCCCACCAAGTTTGCAATAATCTAATGAAATTGTGATCTCGAAACCACATTTTCTCAATCTTAAAGTAAGGTCATTTTGTAGTGGGCTGGTGAGCAGTTTGGATTTCGGCAAATAAAGAAAAATTATCTGATCCAGTGAGAGAGAGGATAGAGTATTGACATATGCCATGTAGAGCCAGCCATGGAGAGTTCACCAAAAACCTATCCAGTCTAGCACCAACAAATTTGCTTCCTTTCCATTTATTTGACCATGTAATTTTACCATTCTGTGGAATACAATCAAATAGTTGGTTTCCATCTATAAATTTATGGAAGTCATCTATGACTAGTGGAGAAGGAGTGCCTCCCCCCATTTTATCTTGAGCGTCTAGATACACATTAAAACCCCCCCAGAATAATATTATTTCCATGCATACCTCTCAACAGTTGAGAGAGGGAATTCCAGAGTCTTTTTTTACTTAAAGGAGAAATTGGCCCATAAACATTGATAATAATGAAAGAGATTGAAAAAATTGTTACCTCTGCTGCCATCCAATTGGTGTTTTTTGATATCAACGCTACTTGGCATTTTTGTTTGTTCCATAGGATTGCCAGCCCTCCTGACACACCTGTAGCTGCTGAAGAGAGAAACCCCCAATTATACAATTTTGGGAAGAGTTTGTTAGGGGTGTCTTCTGAAAGCTTGGTCTCTTGAAGTAACATTAGATCAGCACCTCCAACCAGGATCTGAATTTTAATCATCCGAGCTTTGTTAGTGTTACCCAAATTTTCCATTCTGTGCAAATTGGCCTAGTCTACCCTGTCTGGCATTTCTCTGTCATGGTTCCCAGGTCTTGGCTCTGCTTAAACTCTTAAACCCTAAGTCTTTCATGCAAACGAGGTAATAGACCCTAAGCCTTGGCTGTTATGTTTCACGATTACCTTTTTTTAAATCACTTAGAGCATGTGCTTTTTCCTTGTCGCTTGATCGCTTTTCCTTGGTTGAATATTCTCTTTTCTTTCCCGACTTCGCTTTCTTCTTTGTCGCGTTGTCTTGTGACCCTTTGGAATATTCCTTCTATGTCTTCCGACTTGGCTACCTTTCTTCAGTCGCATGATCGCCAGATCCACATTATAAGCTTTGAAATGAATAGGACCCACTTCAGTCGAGTGATCGCGAGAAGAATTCAACAGTCAAAGAAAAGTCTTCCGACTTCGCGATCTACTTCATGTCGCATGATCGCTTGATCCAGCCGTGACAAACAGTTCAGTTTTTTTTCAGTCGCGTGGTCTCATGATAAAATGGCAGTTAAAAGATAACACTCCCGACCCCTCGACTAGCTGTTTGATGTTAGTAAATTTACTCAGTCACCTTGTCGCTAGAACAACACGATGACTCAGCTTCCCCAATACAACAGATGAACCAGTGGCTATGTGACAGGTGGCATATGGTAGGTGGATGCGGGTCCTCACTCGGGTGATCGCCAGATGAAGGAAATGGGTCACGCGACTTCGAAACTATGTATTCTTTCTCTTCAGTCGCAGGATCGCTGGATAATCTAAGGGTATGCTCAGTTTTCAAATGATTAAATGCCAGCCGTCCGATGCAAAGATCAGATGATCCAACGGTGGTCGCCAAGTCTGGTGATGAAAGTGCCCTACGTGAAAAGTACT
>MU227777.1:430652-465454 GCA_018584345.1 Thuja plicata
TCTACTGTATGAGGAACCTGCCATCTCAATCTACAAATAAGATTCAGAATGCTCTGCACAAAAAACTCCCACTCAACTTGAGATTAGCTCAAAAAACCCTACCCAACAACTAGGATCAAAAGTTGATTAGGCTTTGATACCACTTATAAGGAAACACAGGTGTGGAAACAACTTCCTACACTAATCTCTATAGGAAAGTATTGTGAAAATTCTTTTAAATCCTTACAATTTCAGATTCGTTAACTACTTTAACAATGATATTGCAGCCACATACAATGCATACAGAAAATAGAGAATGACACAATGATTTACCCTGGGGAAAATCTTTCGGTAAAAAACCCCAGCACTCTAAAACCTGCACAATGTATTATCTTCAACACAATGGTTACAACACACTTGCAATGCAAGTTCTTTCAGGAGAAAATTGACACTCTAAGACAAATCCAGTAGCACCAGATCATACCAATAATACACTCATTTCGTATGCTTTTTTGTAACCCTAAAAAACACTTATATCATGCACTTTCATTTTTAGGGTGACTTCCAAGGATAGTTTTATTAGGGTTTTATGATTGTGGAAGAGTTTAAAGTACTCAACTTTATCAGTTGCCACATGTCTTGCATGTCTTCAGCTGCCATTGAAATCTCCTAGAAATAGCTCTTACGTGTCATAGGAATCAATCATAACCATTTTAGCCATGATCTCCTTACACACAATTCAAGATGCTGACACATCAAGTGGAGTGACACATCAACATGCCAACTAGACATGTACACTCACACTTAATTACATTATTTGCAAGAAAATACATTTTACAAAACAAATAATAAGAATAGGAATTATCCAAGGTTGAGACACCTTATTCTTAACAATACATACAACTCAATTGCATATTTTCAGATCTATTGTAGGTCCATTACTTCAATGATCAATATAATCAAATATATACCTTTGCTCCACACTTGTTCTGCTCTGTGATGCTTGTCTCACTATTCGTCAGTGTTTGCAGAATCTATCTCTTCCTTTAGCTTGTTGATCAGGACTGAAATGAAGACTTTCGTCTCCTTCAAATTTTCTTTAGCATCTTTCCTCTTCTCTTGTTCACCCCACACAATTCGTAATGAATTGGATTTGTCTCTTATAGACATGATTTCCTCTTTTATTGGATTTCTTGATCTTGGCGTGTTCAACAATCTTTGCCAATAGATTTAAAGTGAATCTCTAGTCTGATCTCGTAGAGATATTCTTGCCAACTGGACAAAGCAACTTTAAATCAATTACTTATCTTCAGCTTTATTTGGATGATTAAAACAATGATAAGTATTAGTTAACTCTATCTTTAGCTCGTGACAGCTAAACATTTTGTCATTTTCTGAACTCTCAGTTCTAACTGTCAACACTTTAGTTAGTCATCGGTGATAAATGACTATTCTATCAGTGTGACTTCAGTTGTCATCGAGATCTACATCCTTTGTTTTCTCCGTCGAGCAACACTAAAATTCTTTCCATCGGGTTACTTTGTGTTTTGCTTGTCGGGCAACACTGTAACTTTGCTCGTCGGTAATGCTGTGCATTTCCTTGTTGGGAAACACTGTGACTTTGTTCTTTTACTTTAACCGTCTGGTGCACTCTATCAGCGTATACAGTCATTTAGTGAATACTTGACTTGTATGCATTACTGATAGCATAGCCTTGATTCATGAAGTCTTTGGCAGTATATCCATTACCATACAGATTATATTAAGTTGACATCAATGACAATACAATACATTAACTGATTTAATGCCTTGCATTATCATCAACTTAAGATCTTCAAACATTCAATCAGTTACATGTCATCAATACCTTCCTTTCTTCTTGCTTCTAATTCATGGAAAGAATCGAGCTAACTTTTAGAATAGATGGTGAAGATTGTCGAAGAGAGCATGGAAGACCATTGAAGTCATCACCACTATTAATTTTATGTTATTTCCTGTTGGTTGAAATCTTCCAGATGATAGCCATTCATGCATTCTTACATTTTTTTACGTTCTTGCATTTCCAGTCACACACGTTTTCCTCTATTTCTGTGCATTTCATTGGCTTATTGTACAACCCTACCATACTTTCATCCATATATTGCATCACATCCGTCCATCACTTTACATCATTTTCCTGTCATTCGTTGTCATCAAATTTTTAAACAACAACCAAAGTGATAATACTTTGGGAATGATTTTGCATACCCTGCAACCAACTATTGCGAAAGCTGGAAGGCATGGAATGCAAGCCAAAGAATAGAAGATTCATCAATCTCATTCTGCGAAATAGGGCACTAGATTCAGTGAATAAATTGATATTTAAATGAGGAATTTCATCTCCCTCTCTGGGAATTCTTACATTTCTGGAGGTGGGAAAAAATGTTAAACAAATGAATATTAAAGAGCCATGCACACTTGGGTAAAAGCACAATAATTTGTCACCCTTTTACAAAGGAAAAGGTTAACAACACCAAAACTATAAAACTTGAAGGGCATAAAAGTCACATTTCTGTTGAGAATTTGAAGATGATGTAAACTAAAGAAATGTGTGAAATATGATGAATTATATGCCTATAATTTTTTTAAAAAAAATTGAACCAAAATTAATATGTTTTTTAAATTTTGCAGGTCTATTTTTATATCCTAAAAAATATTGTAAATCAAGGAGTTTACTTCCTGCCAAATCATTATAAGTAAAATATTGTTTTTTCCTCCAATTTTAGAATATGTTTTAGATGACATGTATAGCTAGTTCAAAAAAAAAAAAAAAAGTGTTTTCGATCTATAGTTTTCCCGTTATAAGTTTTCAAAGTCAAACTTACCTGAAATCAATAGATTTTGTCTCCCGCCACTTTTCCCCTATCAAAACTATACCAAAAACCAAATAAATTACATATTATTGAAGAGGACTCTCTTGTCTAGTGTTTTTTATGATTTTAAATTTTTTTTGAATTGATTTATCATTTTTTAAATTTTTTTGAATCAATGACTGCTTGACTGTTAAAATACCTACTTTCAATATTTTTTAATTAAAATAGACTATGTCTAATTAAAATACTATAAAATATATATGAGGATATTCTTGACTCTGATCTCTACAAAAGGGTATTTTTGTATTTTTAAAAAAATATCATTAAAAAGACTAGTAGTTGTTGAAACGTCAATTTTTCTGAAATAATTTTATTTCTATGGTAATTGGACTCAAAGTGGTATAAAACATACATTTAATAGACATTTTAAATTGGAAAAGTTAAAGAACTTATCTAACCTAGCTAGAATGAGTCTAGCTAGACTATATGTTTGACCAAAATTAATTTTTAGTTAGAAATACTAAAATTCAGTCGTGTTGATAAGTTAGCCTAAAAGGTGACAGATTATTGTGCTTTTACCCACTTATACTATCACAGTAGACAAAATCGAAGGAATCCTATGAATATCTTAATCAAACACAGACAAAATCATTTTAAGCTCAAGTACATAAATATGAACTTGATGAGAGATACATCTGATGACATTATTTTTCCATTAGTACACTTAGTGAAAAACATTGACAAAGATCACCGGCAGACCACAGTAATCACCGGCAGACTTCAAGCATTACTGGCGAACAACAAGCATACCCGACAAAATACAGAGGTCATGAAAAATGCTAAGTATAGAATTGACAAGCAGCACCGATGACCACAAGCATCACCGGCGATACAGTTTTGAGAACTAACCCGACAGGAACATAAAAGGCATACCCGACGACAAGTTCAAGAAAGGAACACCGACGACCAAGAAAACCGACCGTCAAAACTGACAGTCAGTTAAAGAACCCACAAATTATGGATCTAATTTTTACACAATGGATAAAGTAATGTAACTCTATTTATAGAGTTTTTATTTGTTTTAAATCATAACTTGAGGGTCAAGCAAGCTTTATGTAAATTATTTAATGCATCCTAACAGATCTAAAACATATCTAACTAAAGATCAAGGTCAAGTTGTAAACCTTGGATCTAGAGTTAACTTGCAATGCATGATTCAAGAATTGAGCCTAATTTAGTATAAATAGGTTTTCAAACTCAATTGTGAGTTATGAATTCATTATTGTTGATAGCCATGAAGAGCATCTAAGGAGCAGAAGGTAGAATTCATGCAAAGGTCAGAAATAGAATACATCAGTTATCAAGAACACACAGAGGCTACCGAAGAGTAGATAAAGGTATTATTCAATCATGGAAGGATGATTAATAATATGTATGAAGCTTTATAGGATCTGTTATCAACAATTAAAGATCATATATCATCAGATCAAAGACTTATGTAGTTGCATTCTGACAAGTGCATCACATCTAAAATCCTTTTGTAGAAGGTGGACTTAACCATTCTTTCCAAATCTCTTAACAGAGTATACACTTAACAATGTTGCTAAAGCTTCAAATGAAGTAGATCTTAACAGGTCTCCGCTGTAATACTCCTAATAGGGTAGGTCATTAGAAGTGACCAATTGTAAGCCTTAACCGGCCCCTTCTTATCTATAGATAGTGAAGTCTTGTGGGTAACAATCCCCACCACAATTTTTACTTCCTAACAAGAGTTTTCTATGATATCATATCTTGTGTTATGTGTTATCTTTTTTCATGAATTTTTCTGTTATGGTTACATACTAAAAGAACTTATGATATGATTTCATATGCATAAAGAAAGATGAATAGTTAGATAAGATAATTTACAAACTGATGATTAAGGGTTAATGGGCTAACCAAGAAAATTTTTAGAGGTACTAATTAACCCCTCCCCTCTGAGTACATCATTCTGATATAATTCTAACAATCGGTATCAGAGCTAAGTCTCTCTATGGAAAAGCTTAAAGACTTGAGAGAAAATATTGGAGCAATGGACAAGTTCAGACTAGATATGACTATTGAGAATGAACAGTTACAAATGCAAATAAACCATGAGCAGTATAAGGAGGAGAAGATAAAGTTGAGAAAACTTCTAGATGAAAGAAAGATTATGGAAACCAGGCTGAATGAAAAAGACTACAAAGAATTGGAAATAATAGATTACTTTGAAACAACAGAATCATCATTGAGCAAAGCTTCAGACGCATCAGCTGAAGAAATTACAAGTATGCAAGAAATCAATCTACATCTGATAGATCAAATCAAGATGCTGCAAATTGGTCAAGAGACTCAAATGGTAAAAATGATTGATGTCATGAATGATGCAAGAAAAGATAAAAATGAAACAACACTAGCCATTGATGATAGGAGGAAAACTACAGAGAAGCTACAAGAGAAAGAATCAGAAATTCAAAGACTCACTAAGCATCACCATGAAGTTACAAACCAGATAATTCTTATGAGTCAAGAAGCAAATAGATTAAATACAATACTCATTGAAAGAATACAGATCATTGGTGAGCTAAGAGAAGAGAATGAAAAATTGAAGCATAAAATAAAAGTCCAGAATCAACACAATGAATTGATCAAAAAAGCTAAGGATAGCAACAAAAGGATGGATGATATTTTTGATGGACAAAGGAGAGTCAACAACTACACAAGATTAGGGTACAATGAGAATTGTGAATCTTCTAATCAACTAGATCAAAGGAATGCTTTCACAACCCCAAGATCCAAGAAGCTATCATGCAATCACTGTGGAAAACCAGGCCACACCTGAAACATCTGCAGAAGAAAAATGAAAGATATTTCTCAAGCATAATCAATTTTTATTAGTAATTGTTATAAATGTCAAAAAGAGGGACACAAGGCACATGAGTGCAGATCCAAAGTGACAAATCCAAAGAGAAAAACCTATATGGACAAGTAATTTCCTACATACAAGATGAATGGGAATACACATAAGGAATGCTAGAAAAGGAACAAAAAGGCATGGACTCCAAGGGAAACTGATAAAAGACACAAACCAACAAGAGAAGGTAACTCATATGTTTGGGACTATAACACATGGGTAAACTGTAGAACATGTGGAAGGTATGGTCATATTTCTGCCAACTGTATGAGAAAATGGACCAGAAGGTCAAGAGGTTGGACCAATCCATGTATGGCATGTTTACATTGTCATAAGGTTGGACATGTGATAAAATATTGCAAAGACCGACTGACAGACACAAATACACATCCCAATGGAAATACCATTGATGACATCAAAAGAATGAGAAACAAGATGTGGGTAAAAGCCACAAACACTGAAGGTGCTGGAAGAAGCAATACAAATGATGACACCCCATCCACTGGATCTAGTGACATCACTATCTAACTAGATTGCACAAGTAAGTATGGAATTGCATTATGACAAGTTTTACTATGCATCAGTTCCATTATGCATAGTTCATATTGTAATATAGGCATGAATAAAGATGCAATATATTATTACTTGCTAAACTATTGAAAAGAAACCATCGGTTATTGGGCACAATTTGCATCAGTGAACACACACAGGAAAATTAGCATTACTTACTAGAATGTATCGGTCATTACACAAGCTAAGTGTAAACTGACAGATATTGGTGAAAGTTGAATCAACAAAAGCTGTCATCGCAACCTCACCGACGAGCATCGGTGAAGTCTCCAAAACCACTAGCTACCCTGACACTTGACATAAACATTGAAGATGTTATGAATGTCTTTACCGACAAAAATAGTCTTCATAAATCGATAAGTTGGTAAGCATTAATGACAACCTAGGGCACAAAAAGGTATAAAAGCCCGACGGGTAAAATCATTTTCGCACCCACAATTTTTGAGCAGACCAGAGTGATTTGAGAGCAATTTGGAGAGAAACCCAGCAGAAATCATTGTGACACAAAGCATTCACATTCATAGGAAAGCACAGAGAATCTGTAAGTTATCATACTCACTGACCGCAATGTCTTTATTTTCAAAAAGCCCTAAATTTATGCAACGCAATGGCATCAACTTCTAGGGTTTTAAAAATTAAGGAAGATAAGAAAAAACCCTTCAATCTTGTTAGTAGAGGTGCATGTGTTGAACCTTAATATAAGTTACATCCTGAAATAGCTTCACAACCTGACGATTCCAAAGTATTCTCCTGAATCCTGCCTAGGGTTTTACTAGTAGAGGATGTAAGGTCCTACATTCTCTGTAAGATCTTGAAGATAGGAGATCTAGACCTTGATAATGCCTATAGGGAACTGTGTGATCATGCTGGAAAGCTCAAAGAAGAGCACAAATGCTTGGAAGTAAAGGGACTCGCAAATGCACTGCATTTTCCCAAGGTTTTCAAAATAGAATGGATTAAAATTGTTCTTAGCAGTGTTCACGACAAGGATTTATGGCTAAACAAGCCAAAATCTATAACAAAGGATGTTATACATGTGGTTACTGGTTATCCTATAACCAATAAGCCACAGGTTCACAAACACCCATCTCTAGCAGAATTTGAAAGACTAACTGGTGTAAAATCAGACAAGAGAGCACTAAAGGTCAACACCATTACCGACGCAGAGCTAAAGTTTGGAGGATGTGTTGTTGGATACAAGATCTTCCAAGAAAGAAGAATGAACAACATATCTAGCACTGCTATGAGCACAACATACAAGATTATCAAATAGGGGAAGAAGATGGATCTGGCAGAGATCCTATTAAAACAATTTGAGGAGAACATGTGCACAATAAGGTCTTCATAGACAAACACTTGTAAGTTTGGTTCCCTCACAATGTGCATATTCTTTTATTCTGAAGAATACTTTCCTTCCATTAGAAAAGTTACATGGGACACAAGAAGACCCATTACCATTCAGATAGGTGAATTTATAGAATCACTAGGGATAGATTTTGACAATGTGATGCATGAATATTTCAAATCCATAAAGGAAATGCTTCAAGCAAGAACTAGTATTCCTGAGAAACTGATAGAGGAACACCGTGAAGAAATATGTTTCATGGTAGATACAGATTTCACATACATACAAGCAGTAGTTCCAACAAAATCATGGCTTTCAAAATTGGATTATGAAATCAAAACAAGAGTATCCAATGAGTGCATCAAGGAACTATTGAATGAGCCAATAGACAACAAACAACTGAGATTTGGTACCTATGAAGAGGCCAAACAAAAGATTAAGACAAATCTTGTTGTCAAAAAGGCTGTAAAATAGTAAAAAACAATGGTAAAGAATCTGAAAATATCTTCTGAAGGAGAAGAAGAAGAAGAAGAAGAAGAAGAAGAAGAAGAAGAAGAAGAAGGTAAGGAGGAACAAGAAACTAAGGAGGAACTCATTGAGGACCAGCTTCCCATTGGTGATACAGCAGAGACAAATAAATTAGAGGAAGAGAAGTCTGATTCACCACCTCCTCCTCCACCTAAGAAGTCTAGAACAAGAAGTCAAACAGAAAAAGATTCAACTCCTTCTCCCATGGTGAAAGGGAAGGTGTATAAGAGGAAACCTAACACTCAAAAGGAAAAACAACCAGCTAGAGCACCTGCCAAGAGGAGGAAATATGTTCTGACTAATGAGGAATTAGAAGATTCAACTATGGATGAACCAGACACTGTGAAACAAGCAAAGGAAATAGCAAAGGTTTCATCACCCACTGAGGACATTGATGAAATATGTAAGTATATTGCTGAAGCTGCATCTATTGGTCATCCTAAGATAAGAAAATGGTTAAGATGGGACACTGAAGAACATAATAAGATAGAAGATGCACTAATTGCTAAAATTTGCAAACATTATTATGTCCCACTACAATTCACTACACGTGGTGTGCCACAAGAACTATTAGATAAAATATCTTCTAGATTCACTTTTGCACTCCATGAGGAGAAGAGGGTAAGAGAAAGAGTACTGGTCTCTCTTTTACCTCCTGAATCAACAAAATAAGAAATCAACGAAGTCATGGATAAATATGCAAAAATATTCTCACCCAAGTTGAGAGCTTATAAATTTCTTAAAGAGAAACTTATAGAGCTAGAATAGGACACTCACAAAATATGGAGTGAGATACTAAATCCTGATGAGGAAAGCAGTCTTGAAAAGGAACCTATCAAAAAAATAGGTAACTCAATAGTTGAGTTACATAGTGAAGAGGTATAGATCATAGGCCAAAAACAAACTAATGTTATAGATGAGGACTGGTCAAAAGATGGTAAAGATGATCAAGTACCAACAAGCCCCATCCACATAAAATTGGAGGATGAAGAAGTTACCAAAGAAGAACTATCAATAAAAGGTAACTTAGATGTTTATATAAATGATGATTCATGGTTAGACAACATTTTCAATACCATTACAGGAAAAGACCCTGCAACAGAGGTTCAAAAAGATGAAGACATCAATGTTGCAAAGGGTAATACTGATGGACAGAACATAGCTATTGACACTGCAATAGTCAATACACTGACAAACATGAATATATTAATAGATGCTATTGATATACAGTCAAGTCAGGATAAATCATCTAAGAAAGATGATGATATACCAAAGGATATGGGTACTGATGAAAACAAAGGCACATCCAACACTCCCAAGGATATAGATATAGAAATGAAGGATGCAACCGATGATCATAAAGATGTATCAAAAGAACAAAACAAAGAGGCAAACAAAAACACTGATGATACATTGAGAAAGGGTGAAGAGAAAGATAAGAGTGAAGGTGTCAATAAAAATGAAGGTATAAAACTAAAAGAAGATTCATCTGTTAACACACCCAAGGTACATGAGGAGACATCTTCACCAAATCGGTCGGTGAACACAGAACAAATACAAAACGATGCCTCATCCTCTCGACACTCACCCACAAAATCTACCCAATCTCAAGCCTTACAAATGGTGGTACATCAATATGCCACCCAGCCAAAGAAGATGAAGAAGAAAATAGTAAAGAAGGATATATTGGCTGTGACACTAGATGAAGTCATTGAAGTTCCAAACTGGGACATTACCACTTTGGAAAGTGACAAACTTCAAGAGTTTGGAGTACTATGTCAGAGTAAATCCATACAAAATAAAATGATACAAGAACATAGGGAAAACATGGCACTTGACAAATCAAAAGAGATACTCCAACAACTTTTTCCTGAAGTGAAACTTGAAGAAAATGCTTCAGTAAAGGAACAAATTGTTGTTCTTACCGACACCATCACAGAGCAAGGTATAGATGCAGAACAAGCAGAAAATAAATATCAATTCAAGTTAATTGATAAAATCCGCCAAGAAGTGGCATTGAAAAAGGTAAAGCTCTCAGAACTCATTGATGAATTAGAGCCAATGGTTGCTGAAGCAATCACCTTAGTTCAAAAGATGTGCACACTAGAGAAATTTGGAAAAGAAAATAGTGACAAACTAGCAGAAATAGATTCAAATGTCATAAACAATGCACAAAGCCTAACCTCTCATGCCAATAGCATAAAGGTACATCATGACATGGTCATAGAGGTGAATAGGCTAAGGCAAGAAATATGGGATACTGAAACACAATTTAGAGGTGAGATTACTGAACTTCAGGCACATATTCTACCCAATCTAACTATTCTGCAGCAACATATTTCTGATGCTCAAAATCTGATAGCAACCCCTGAGATGTCTGTAGTAGAAAACATCTATGACATACATGTAAGGATTTCACTAGAGCACATGGCTCTAGAAATGCTGAAGGAAAAATGGGAAAGATGATGGAGGAGATCAAGTCCTCACATTGCCACCTTTTTGAAAATTTGTAAGTACCTTTGCCTTTAGAATCAAAAATGGAGGAAAGGAAATGTATATAGTTATGTATAATATATATATCAGAATGAAAAAGGAGGAAAAGAAAAATACATAAGGATATGTATATATACTTTCACTTACCAGCATATACATAGGGGGAGTCATTCAAATGACTAAGGAAGAAGTATACACAGGTGTACATACTAATACACTCAGTATGTTGCACATATCATATTTTTGATACTAATGTCAAAGGGGGAGATTGATGACATTATTTTTCCATTAGTACACTTAGTGAAAAACATTGACAAAGATCACTGGTAGACTATAGTAATCACCGGTAGACTTCAAGCATTATCGGCGAACAACAAGCATACCTGACAGAACATAGAGGTCATGAAAAATGCTAAGTATAGAATCAATAAGCATTACCGACAACCACAAGCACCACTGGTGACACAGTTCTGAGATCTAACCCGACAGGAAAAAGAAGGCATACCCGACGACAAGTTCAATAAAGGAACACCGATGACCAAGAAAACTGACCATCATAACCGACAATCAGTTAAAGAACCCGCAAATTGTGGATCTGATTTTTACACGATAGATAAAGCAATGTAATTATATTTATAGAGTTTTTATTTGTTTTAAATCATAACTTGAGGGTCAAGCAAGCTTTATGTAAATGTTTTAATGCATCCTAACGGATCTTAAACATATCTAACTAAAGATCAAGGTCAAGTTGTAAACCTTGGATCTAGAGTTAACTTGCGATGCATGATTCAAAAATTGAACCTAATTTAGTATGAATGGATGTTCAAACTCAATTTTGAGTTATGAATTCATTATTGTTGATAGCCACAAAGAGCATCTAAGGAGAAAAAGGCATAATTCATGCAAAGGTCAGAAACAAAATACATCAGTTATCAAGAACACACAGAGGCTACCGATGAGCAGATAAAGGTATTATTCAATCATGGAAGGATGATTAATAATATGTATGAAGCTTTATAGGATCTATTATCAGCAATTAAAGATTTCATATATCATCAGATCAAAGACTTATGTAGTTTCATTCTAACAAGTGCATCACATCTAAAATCCTTTTGTAGAAGGTGGACTTAACTGTTCTTTCTAAATCTCTTAACAGAGTGCACACTTAACAATATTGCTAAAGCTTGAAATGAAGTAGATCTTAACAGGTCTCAACTGTAATACTCCTAATAGGGTAGGTCATTAGAAGTGACCAATTGTAAGCCTTAACCGGCCCCTTCTTATCTACAGATAGTGAAGTCTTATTGGTAACAATCCCCATCGTAGTTTTTACTTCCTAACAAGAGTTTTCTGAGATATCATATCTTGTGTTATCTGTTATCTTTTTTCATGAATGTTTCTGTTATGGTTACATACTAAAAGAACTTATGATATGATTGCATATGCATAAAGAAAGATGAACAGTTAGATAAGATAATTTACAAACTGATGATTAAGGGTTAATGGGCTAACCAAGAAAAGTTTTAGAGGTACTGATTCACCCCTCCCCTCTCAGTACATCATTCCAATATAATTCCAACAACATCCACAATGTGGGCTAATGGAAATTATTTTCAATGACCTAAATAGTCCATTTTTTTCATCGGCATCGTTGTTTGCATAACACAATTTTTGCAGAATCTTCATCAAAATTAACTGCATCAACCTTATCGTCATTACTCATCAGATTTGGATGAGCCAAACAAAATAAAGAACAATTTTATTCATTATCAAGGCCATCCCAACCACTTCCAAGTTTATACTCTTGAATTTTCAGCCATAGATGCATAATCCTCTTTTGTCCTATACGAGTAGAATTTGCATTCTCTCACAAATAAATTTGACAGAGCTTAGTACAGAGAACAGGGTGAGTTTCAGATTTTGGTTTGATCTACTGCTCTCTGCATTTGGAGAGCTTGGTCTATAAATTGGAGATATTTTAGAAATTTGAAAGATCTGGCGATGAAAATTTAGTACATTCAGAATTGAGTGGGAGAAATTGATCTGTTTTACAAAAAGGGAAAGTAATTAGGGATCTTAAGGGGTTTCTGGGCTATGAGAATAAAATTGGATGGAACTATCCACTGACTCTTCTTCATCCATCCAAGGGGTTGCCAAATCATTTTCACATTTCCATCTGAAAGAGGCCATTACGTTGACCATTATGGCAGTTGTAAAGAAAGTGAAAAAATTTGGGTGATCTAAATTGTTCCAATGGTCATCCACTATTCTAAGCATCTGTCAACCATTTGATTTTCAATGAGAGCTCATCCACTTCATATAGACAACGATGGTTTTCATTACAGAAACAAGATTTTCCAAAATAAAGGATGGATGGCCAAGAAGCTCCCAATGGTAGTTATTGGGCTCTCCACCACTTCCAACCATTGATCATAGAAAATAGGTCAGGGCTTTCCAAAGTGGAAACACATATGGCGTAATTATAAAACATGTAATATAAATATAAAAACAAATATAACATTATATATGTTTTGAATGATTTTTAATATAAACATTTAAATAATTAATATGTAATATATTACATATAATCTAATATAAGATATAATAAATAATATATTAAAGTTAAAAGTGGCACATCTTTAGGTATAAGATATGTTGGAGTAAATAGTTCACTGTTTACTCTTTACTTAAGTTTACTTAGGTACATTCATTAATTGGGTAGATGGATATCATTGAGTCCAACTTGGACTCCACCTTATCTTAAAGGATATTTTTGAGTTCTATCATAACTCTTGTTCCTCCAAGTTGAGACACTTGTCTCAATCTTGTCCATGTTTCCTATCTACTCTTGCCTATATAAGAAGAGCCTTTGTACCTTTGTAATCACCTCAATACCTCATCTCATTACTTCATTATCTCAATACAATGTAGTGTTGATAATATCTCTATTCTAGAGGATGTATGTAGACTGGCTCCTAGGTATAGGATAGTTTATCCTAACATTGTATCAGAGCCTATAGTCTTACAACTCTTTCTAGTTTAGAGATTTTTTATTTTGAGTCTAGAGGTCCTTGGTTTATTTTTTAAGTTTACCGGTGTAAGATTGTTTGTAGTCATGCCATAATATTTCCTCATGTGTATATCTAGTTTATAATTTTTTTTGTTTGAAAAAATGCATTAGATCTTCTTGCCCTTTGTTTGAAATGATCCCTCCATGATCATTTTAAACTATTTTTGGCTTGTAAATTTGGGGTTTTAAAGCTCATGTCGATCTGGTGTTTCAAGGATCATTGTTTCTTAAGAGCTTGTCTTAAGTGATCTTCATATTAGGGCTTGAGTCAGCCCATTCAACCTTTGGTCAGAGTATTTTCACCCTGTCCTTGCCAAGAATAGGTCACCTTTTTTTTTTTCTCATAGATCAGCTTTGGTGGAGATCACTTTTATGAGAGTCATGGAGGACAATCTCTTACAGATTGGGATTTATATGTCTTGGGGAAGATTCTTTTCTTTGACAGGAAGAAACTTCATTAAATTGATGAGTGGAAACTAGTTGATGATGTGATATATTGGGCGGTCAATAGAACGCCATAGATCTATTCGAGTCTTTACCATATCAGCACTTGGCATGCACTCTTTATGCTCATTTGAGGCTACAATGTAGACAACCGCCATGGTGGAAAGCATAGAAATGCCAAATCACTAGCCGCATAGATCTGAAACTGGTAGACATTCAATATTTTCTTGAAGTCATTTGGTGAATTTTAAGACACAACGAGACTTTTTGTCAGCATACATTGTAGTTGACTTCTTGTGAGTTTTTTGGTTGTTGATCGACTCCTTCACATTCAAGATCTCCTTTGCAGACTCCGTAGCCCTCACTGTAGCCTTTGAGGATCTTTTGTCTCATTAGAATTCTCTAATCTAGGTAGGCCATCGAGAGGAAGTGGGCCCTCAACCTTGATGGAAGTGGCCACACCCATAGCTTTGTCTTCCAAATGATTCATCATCACTAGTGGAAGCCTTGCTATTTTGGCCAGTCACTTTTATTTCTTTATTTTATGTAAATTGTGGCTATTGTTGGCACTTTCATTCCAACAGCTTGTATGTAGAAGACATTCAACTTTTTTGATTGCTGATATCTTCATTTTTTTCCTCATGTGAATTGTTCTTGGCCACGCTGCTTGATTCCATGCCACTCAAATGTGGCTAGTTGATGATTGATGGTTGTAAAGGAGAATTGCTGGTGGAGGTCACACTAATTTTAGTGCAGGGTGAATTTCCTATCACTTGAGGGCCCACACATGAATGGGAAGATGAATTTTTTATTGTGGCATCATGCGCATTTGAGGCCCTCACTTAGATTTTTCTAACGCAGTCTAGTTTTTGGACGTGTGGATTAGAAAACTACCTTATCATTGGGTGCATTATTGCTGAAGTCTTCATGTAATACCCTCTCCTATGGTGATACTTGGACTTTCTAATTTGGACATTCTATTATGATGGTTATAACTATACATTTACATTTATGTTTTATGGATGATGATAAGTTTATCAGATGATTGATATGCTCATTTATGGTTATCATTTATATATTTATGAGATTAGAAAACCATCTATTTTTATATTTTTTATGGATTTAACCCAAGGATTTGAATCTAACCATTATCATGATGTTTTATGTTTCATGAATATGTTTCAAATGTGTTTTCACGACTCAGGATGAAGTCATAGTTACTCACTTAGTGAGGTCCACATGATGTATCGATCCTGGTCATCTGCTTGCATATATCTAATTTGTATGTATATACATATGTATCTATGTATCTCTTCTTAGTGATGCAGGAGTGCAAGTACCGGGTATCATCTCCACCTAGCTTCACAGGTCTGAGTGATCCCTCAAAATCCTTGATCGTTGTTGTTGTTACAGAGATATCACAAGGATCCAAAGGAAGGAACTCTGCCTCTGATCCTTTTACCTTTAGGTGGGGAGTTCCTGAGTCAGTCCCTTGTGTGGATGATGTATTTCTATGTCCTCTTAGTTTGTTGGTTTTTTGGATCTTGTAGTTGGTTTCTTCTCTTTTGCATTCTTTGAGGATGAGGTTTTGAGTATGGTAGCTCTAATTGTCTTCATGGTATGTTCAATTTTTTTAGTAGATTATTGATGTGAATTATTATATGATTTAGTAATTTATCTTTAGTAGTAGTGTAACACCCCAAAATTGGCATCTTGCAACCCTAACAAATTTTGTTGCATTTATCATTCTTCTGAATCATCAAAGTCCTATTGTACTAGGCAATTCTGAGTTTTAACTGACTCTACTCGACCTACGTGTCAAATGTAGAAAATCCTAAATCTGCATTAATCATACATTATGTTTAATTCCTAAATATCTATTGGCTAAACAAACCTTATGATCGAATTAATTTAATTATAAAGTCCTAACACTTTAATTAAATTAAATTCACCCCTTTTAGAAAAAACACATGGAAAGGAATTAAATAATATTTAATTATTAAATAAATATCCTCATTTCAATAATTGAATTTAATTATTTAGATAATTGAGAAAAACCTATTTATGAGGTCAAATTTATTTAATTAATTGGACATTCTCTCAAAAATCTTTCTTCTATTTAGAAATAGAATCTTTGAATTAACTGTAATTTAAAGAGAAATAAAACAATTAAAATCAAAGGAAGAAAATAGCTAAAGCAAAGGGAAAACAATTTATTGTTTTCTTTTAAATAAAGATTTCTAATTTAAACTGGCTTTTCTATCTGTTTTATTCCAAAGAGGAAACTTTCCATTCTGAACAGCCTCTGGGTCTATAAAAGAACTCTCATTCTCTCATTCAAACCCCCACTTACTTTCATGCATTGTTAGAATACTGGATTATTGCTACACTCTTAGTTGATAATCTCATATAGAATAATCTCATTTGCAATAGAATAATTTCAATTTTTAGAATAATTGCATTGAAATCATGTCTTAGATTAATCTTGAATCTTTCAATTCTTAGAATAACTTTGCATTGTAGTGCATTCGTGGAGAAAAATCCTTCGTTCCTAGATTGGGTTATGGTTGTGAGACTCTCGTTCTGGGAGTTGTGTCAAAAACCCCATCTGGATAGAAGGCAATAGGTTGAATCATGCAGGTAGACAGGATTAATAATCTCATATTTGTTCTTGTGTGTATCTGGTGAAGGACTATGTTGAAGTGTATGGTGAATTAACAAGGCCAAATTTACCACATACATTTCTGGTGCCCACCGTGGGTAGGTACATTTCTATTCTGGCCTCATTTCATTTCTTTTTTTTCTTTTTTTTGCATTATGTCTGTACTTCCATACTGCTCTGTTTTAATCTCGCACGAACTTTCTGAGCGTCTCGCGTGAACTTTCTAGTTCTTTGTGTGGCTCTCTGTACTTCTTCACGCAATATAGTATAAATCATCACATGAAATTAAACACCAGAGCTTTTATTCCATATTTTTGTGTCTCAGTTTTCTAACCATATACTATTTTCTGACATCTGTGTTTCTCTGATTTTATCTTTTGAAATAGCTTAACAGTGGTTTGCAGGACACTGAGATAAAGAAAATCCATCATAAAATTCTAATGCATTTATTGTAGGACGCTGACATGAAGAAAGGCATTACAAACTACTAATGGGTTTATTGCAGGATGTTTGTCGAAGACCTTGTGTGTTTTCACAAATTCTTATGTCTATTTTTTAGTAGTTAAACACACTTCAGTTGGTGCTTAAAATGAATCACTGTCTTGCGTGATTGAAGTTTTTTTAGATTGTAATCCTAAGAACTACATGAACATATCCTCTCCCCTCACCTTTATAGATCTTTAGTATAAGAGAAATTCATATGATTCTTCTAGAGTGGTTACCTCCCGAGAGCTTTAGCAGAGCTGGTGAGAGTGGATGCCCAATCGGTAATAGGCTAAAGCCAAGCCCTTCCAAACCGGTATACAAAAAATTCTATTATGATTAATGTCACAATATACAGGTGTGAATTCATTGTGGAAACCAAAATATCCTCCAGTACCCTTGTGGTGCATTAAAGTCCCGACATTGTTAAGGTAAAAGCCTTTCTTTGAAAGGATTGGGAGAGCCCCCTTAATTGGTAAAATGACTTAATCACAACCACCTAAACAGATGTTCTTACTACAAACTATTTCTCTAGTTTCTAGAAACCCTCTATCTATTGGTGTGGAAGGTCAGAGACTAACTAAGATGCCCCACACTCTTATGGCTGTTAGTAGAGACAACAGCCCTTTGGGAAGCAATTCCTTTGGGGTTCAAAGCTTGGTGTGCCTGAGAAGTGAGTGCACATGTAAGGAGGAGCCCATGCCTCCAAGCTTCTAAGTTGTCTACTAAGAGTAGGCATAGCTAACCTTTAGTTCAAGTGGGGATTCAACAGATACTATCCTAGCTATCCTAGGATTGTGATGTTCCTGTTCTAGTACTACAAACATTCTCCTTAAAGTGTTTTGCGTGGGTGTATCATTTGAACAATCGAAACTATCATCAAAACACTAACTTTCAATCTTGAACATGTCCAATACAATCTGTAACTCAAACTAATTGTTAGAAAACAACATGATTTTATCTTGGGAAACACAATCTAGTCTCAACTATTTGATTCTGTAAATGTTCTTTTTTCAAAATTTGCATAGTTTCGTGCGACATTTCCCAATCTTCGCATCGTTCTTTGAGAATCTTCACATGATACACTGAGAACTATCATACGACATTTAGCAATAGTACTATTATTTTTCCACTATTTATTTCATCAGTCTGGTGTCATTCTTCGCGCGATACTATAAAGTTTTGCACATGTCGGTGAGAATCTTCACGCGAAAGTGTATTTCTTTGCGTGAGTCTGAAGCCTTTTTTTTCCAAAACAATGAGCTAATTTATGGCAGTTAAACACACTTCTATCAAAAACTGGTCTCTGATCTGGGTCTGCTTTTCTGCCCTTCATCTTCACATAGTCTGAAACTTGGTTTCTTGGGTTGATAATTATGTGATTCTTGCTTAAACTGGTCTCATCTCATGTCTTTTTGGTCTGTTTCATCTGTGTCGTCATGCCTCATGTCACAATAGTCATCTCTTGGCTATTCTAGCCTCATTTCTGATGATTTGCACCAAGGATACTTCACCTTTTGGCACTTTTTGTGCATTTACTTTGAGATAGTTTCAAGTTTGGTCCTAGTTCACATCCCTTGTTCAATATTTGTCTATGACTGCCACAACTAGAAGTGGCAAAACATTTCCTTCAATTAGTCAAGATGAATTTGTGCTTTCCACGCCATTCTTGACTACATCTAGAGAGGAATCATCTTGATCTCCTTCTCTGATACATTGACCTTACAATAAACAGTCATTTCCAGTGGATCTTAGTCAGGTTTGAAATCCTTTGTTCCAAGAAGACCCAAATTCTGAGAACACTCAATCTTTTCATACTGGGTCTTTACACCTTGAACTATTGCATTCTAGCAAGATGATAGATCATAACCAATCAGGTGAGGTTAGCAGAGTTGACCTCTTTAAAACTTGGGGTAAGTCCCATTCTCAAGACCCCCCTAACAATGTGGAAATAGAAATATCTCAAGAAGAGATTGCATAAGCTCATGCTAATAAAGATTTCTATAGGATGATGGAAGTTCTCCTAGCTCAGGAGAAAGAGAAATACATTCTTGAGCTAGCCAATCAAGGGGCTAAGGTACCCTCCAACTATGATGTAGAAACACTCATTGAGAAAGAAGAAGAAACTGAAAAAACTCCCGCTTGCAAAAAGAAATGCAAACTATGCAAGAGCAACTCTCTCAACTCTTGAAAGAGAAAGACAAACCTGTTACACAATTCACACTAGAAAGCATCTGTCCTTTCCAGTTTGACAAAGATCTTTACATGCCTCCTTTTCCCAAAGGAGTTGAACTTTCTAAATATGAGAAATACTTGGGTACATCTGACCCTCAAGACCATTTGAGATATTTTGGTTCTCTCTCCATGGAATTCATACATGACATAACCTATCTCATGTGTCTTTTCCCAAATAGTTTGGGAGGATCAGCTATGGAATGGTTCTCTAGACTACCAAATGACATCAAAACTTTTGACAAAATTGCTAATTTATTTCTACAACACTATTCTCACAACATCCAACATCCAGTTCATATCTGAGATCTTTGCAACTTGAAAAAAAATCATGGGTAATCCTTCTTGACATTTCTCCAAAGATGGAGACAACTTTATACACAATATTCTTGCAAGATACCCGAATCCAAAATGTTGGACATCTTTCTCGATAATCTTCTCCCCAACTTTGGGTATCAAGTACAGCTGGAAGGTCCTCTAACCTTTGATGACATGATTAAGCAAGCTATGAGAATTGAGCCATTCATGATCAAGAAAGGAGAATTGACCTTACACAAGGAAAATAAACAAGTTTCTTCCTCCTCAAGAAAAGATAAACTCAAATTTCCCAACAAGAACCAAAATGTTGTGAATGATGGCATTATAGATAATGTGACTCCTAAGCCTTCCAAGGCTTCCTTTAATCTCACTACCATGCTGCAAGAGGCCAAAGCCATGGAATAGGGTGTGGCAGATTCCAAACTGAGTACTTCATGATTTTCTAGACCTAAACCTTGTGCTCCTAGGCCCAAGCGTGAGTTTACTCCTTTATGAGAACCTCTTGAGGCAATTTACAAGACTCTCTTGGATAACCATTTACTCACTCCACTAGATAATTCATGACCTTATGATCCACAACCAAGACCCTCTTGGTGGAATGGATCTGCTTATTGTGATTTCCACCAAAACAAAGGTCATAAAATGGCTACTTATCTTAAATTGTGGCATAAAATCCAAGATCTCATTGATAGTGATTTTATTGATGTGGGAGGTTGCAACAAGAATTCTGATCACCAAGCTTTCAAAGATCCATTTCCTCCTCATGGAAAAGGTGAATCATCTAAAGGCAAAAATATTGATGCTAAGGTCAACTACACATACACCAATAACGACAATGTCATTAATATGGTTGAACCTGTTGATACTGAATATTTTAATGTCATCATTCTCAAGGGAAGGGAAGATACTTCCAAGTCCAAAACACCTTTCATTTTGTGAGGGTCTACACCTCAGTCTGCTGAATAAGAGCAATCTCAAGTTGGTGCTAATGTTGTTACTTGATCTCGTGCTAAGATCATCCTTAAAGGCCCTGAGCCTTCTATGTCTACATCAACTCAACCTTCAAAAAAAACTAAGGTTGACTCTGCCAATAAGAATCCAAAAGTGGGTTCCTCATCTAATGCTGCCAATTACAACATTCTCGATCGATTGCAACATACTAATGCTCAGATAACTAGTTTTGAGCTCCTAAAATTCTCCCTTGCTCACATGGAAATCCTGGACAAATCCCTCACTAAGGCAAATGTCCCAAAAGATCTTGATCTCGACTGGTTTCAATCCATGGTAGGTCACTTGACCTCCTCCCATTATTTGTCTTTCTCTGAGGAAGATGATCATTCTTTGAGTCACCCACATAATAACCCTCTGCAAATCAAAGTCATGATTGGTCCAAAGCGTGTTCATCATGTTCTCATAGATAACAGTGTTGGCCTCAATATTTTCTCTGCTAGTTTCCTTACTAAGTTAGGCTACGATGAAGATTGCATTGATGCCCGCAAAAAGATTACTATTAAAGCCTATGATGAGGAAGAACATAAATCTAAGGGGATAGTTGTGTTGCCAATCAGAGTTGGTCCTGTTGAACAAGATGTTATCTGTCAAGTGCTTGATATTCCTTTGGCATACAATATTTTGTTAGGCAGGACATGGATCCATGAAATGCAGGCCGTCCCTTCAACGTACCATCAATGCATTAAATTCCCATTCCAAGGATATGAAGTGACTATACTCACTAATACATGCTATGATTGCAATGCCCTCACAAAATCTGTTGATACCTTTGTGCCTACCAATAGAGAATCTATTGAACTCCTTGAGACTAAATTAAAAGAAATGGGAAAGAGTTTGACACTCAAAGAAACTGACATGGGAGGATATCAGATTGAACTTGTGCTATCTATTACATCTTTGCCTTTGTCTCCACCTTCTTTTGGGAGACCTTCTGAGAGCACTAAACCTTCTATGGTTCCTCCTCCAACAAGTATGGTGGTACCTTTGTACAAGCCACAGTACCACTAGAAGAAGAAGCTAAAAATAGAGCTATCAAAGCTTGGATCTATAAAGGAGAAGATAATTCTGAACAAACTACTCCACCTTATGACAT
The DNA here is from genome assembly GCA_018584345.1 of Thuja plicata. Taxonomy (NCBI): domain Eukaryota; kingdom Viridiplantae; phylum Streptophyta; class Pinopsida; order Cupressales; family Cupressaceae; genus Thuja; species Thuja plicata. The sequence continues at coordinate 452,665 of MU227777.1, forward strand.
AAAAACTGAGTAGTATGGACAAAATCTATCCATTATGCAACATTTTGGATACAAAGGAAATGGTCCCATAGGTGTGAATCATAAGGGCTTGATTGCACCACTTGAAGCTATTGGTCACAAAACACATGACTCTATAGGTATAGGCTTCTAGAAACTCACATTTCAACTGGGGATAAACAAGTTCATACCTCGGGAAGATAAACAACCAATACCTGAAGAAACATCTAAAACTCTAGAATCTGAAGATAGTTCTGATGAGGATAGTTTTCCTTATCCTATTCCTCTAGACCTAGTGGCATTCTTTACTGAGCTAGATGACTTTATTCCACATGTCATTACAGTAGACACTGACACCAATTATGATGACACCACTTCCCTCACTCCATTAACTTATGATGAGTGGAAATAAATACATACTCTAAATCCAGACCATCAAGGTGATTTATACATACCACCACACTTTCAAGAATAGTTTGAACAAGAATCCCAGTCACTTCTCGCCACACAAGAGGCAGCTGATGCTACAAACACTAATGAGGTACCTAGGTCAAAAGGTGCTCATCTGACCATAGCATAGGTTCTAGATAAAACTCATCCCAACTGAGGAAAGAGGGTTGATTTCACTCATGTTCTTGACATGACACCTAATGATGAAATAGACTCTCATGAATATGAGTTCGATAGCTTGTCATATTCCACCTCTGACAGAGATACATATACAGTTCAGACATATGAAAACCTTCTCGAAATAGGTGAAGGGTCTAGTGTCAGGATAAACGAGTCCAACTCCATAGATGTTAACATGTCATTTACTGCGGTCGCTAGGAATCAAAGGAATTCAAATATACCTCCAGATGAGATCACTTTAGGTCTCGACTTGCTTGTCCATGCTTTTGATGATTATACCATGAATGCACTTGAACTCGTCACTTCGCCATCCTGAGCTTATAGAATAGAACTCTACCTCCCCATCTAATGAAATCCTTACATTCCAGAATGATTACACTCTTTCCTATTACCTACATGCTTTCAAACCTATAATGTCCTCCACTAGCAAAGAAAGTGTCAGCATGACCGAGGCTGACATCAAGTATCTTAGTCACAAAATCAAAAGAAGAAAAAATAGGTGCTCTGATGGTGAAAACCACATTGTGGCAGTATCAAAGCCTAAAATAGTCAAAATAAAAGACTTATCCAAGGGTGAAAACCTCACTGAGGCACCCGAGGATGAGATACTTGATGCGCTTCTGAGTCATTTCCAGGAGAGATCATCTGTTCTTATTGAACCAACTCAACCAATCAACTTGGGTACAGAGGCAGAACCTCGGATCATTCACTTGGCACAATCACTATCAGAGGTAGAAAGGGAGGAATTCACTACATTCTTCAGAAGCAAAAAGATAAAATTTGCATGGAAATATTCAGACATGCTGGGATTAGACCCTAATCTAATCATGCACCATTTTTCCATTGCACTAGGTGTCAAGCCCGTCAAGTAGAAGCTTCACAAAATGCATCCACATGTAGCTCTACTTGTCAAAGCTGAATTGGAGAAACTTCTTAAGGCAGTGTTTATCAGAGTAATTGACTATGCAGAATGCATCTGTAATATTGTTCCAATATAAAAACATGATAAATCTATATGAGTCTACACAGACTTCAAAGACTTGAATTTGGCATGTCCTAAGGACGATTTTCCATTGCCTAATATTGATATGATTATAGATATGACAATAGGGTATGAAATTTACTCACTAATGGATGGTTTCTCTGGCTACAACCAGATAAAAATTGTGCCAGAGGACCAAGAGAAAACTACTTTCACATGTGCTTGGGGCACCTTCTATTGGAATCTCATACCCTTTGGACTCAAAAATGCTGGTGCTACATATCAGAGAGCTGTTACTACTATATTTCATGACATGATGCATAAAACAATGGAAGATTATGTGGATGACACTTTAGCTAAGACCATGCACCAAAAGAAGCATCTTGCATATCTAGGTCCTATACTAGATCGTATGGAACAATTCAGTCTGAGGCTCAATCCTAAGAAATGCGTATTTGGTGTAACATCTGGAAAATTGCTTGGCTATATCCTCTCTACCAAAGGCATCGAAGTGGATCCTACAAAAGTACAAGCTATCATGGAAATGCCACCACCAAAGAATATTAGACAAATGAGAGGACTTCAAGGCTGAGTGCAGTCTATCTGGCATTTTATCTCACAGCTGGCGGACAAGTCACAACCATTTACCAAGGCTTTACACAAGGGTTTGGCTTATCAATGGAACAAAGAATGTGATGAAGGCTTCACACAAATCAAACAGTATCTTGCAAACCCGCCAATCTTGATGCCTCCTATTCATGGGAAGCCACTTATACTTTACATCTTTGCTATGGATACATCATTGGGTATCCTCTTGGCTCAAGAAGATCAACACAACAAAGAAAGGGCTATTTATTACATTAGTAGAACTCTGGTCTCATATGAAACAAAATATTTTTCTATAGGGAAGGCTTGCCTTGCAGTGGTATTTGCTTCACAAAATTTGCGGCACTACATGCTAGCTCATACTACACGTCTAATTGCTAAAATTGACCCTCTGAAATATTTTCTCAGTAAAGCTACCCTCACGTGTAGACTAGCTAAATGGGTCATGCTTCTCAGTGAATTTGATATTGAATATGTAGAAAGGAAAGCCATTAAGGGATAGGTAATGGTAGATCAATTGGGAGAAGCACCTATAGTAGATAATCAACCATTACACATTGAATTTCTAGATGAGTCCATATTACTTCTCACACATCGATCATGGACTATGTTTTTTGATGGTTCATTTACTCAACAGGGGTCAAGTGCTAGGATACTGTTCATTACACCTCAAGGGTACTCTTTACCAAAAGCATATAAGATGTTTTTTCCTTGCACAAACAACATTGCTGAGTATGAAGCCTTAATCAATGGTATGAAGATCGCCCTTGAATGGTGAGTAGATGAACTCAATGTCCTTGGAGATTCACAATTAGTCATCAATTAAGTAAATGATATTTATCAGACAAAGGATGACAAGTTGGTGCCTTATAAATAGTGGGTTGAGGACCTCAAAATTTATTTTACTCACATCACATTTCAACAGGTTCCAAGGGCAGATAATAAAGCAGCATATGCCATGACTACTCCTGCCTCCATGCTACAGATGCCAAAAAATGATTTTTGACATGAATTTCTAGTGGAGACGTTATGCTACCCAGCCTATGATTCCCCTGATTCCCGGATGATCTGTTCTATCATTGGACATGACTCATCTCACTACCAAAATATATTTTCCTACCTTTGTGACTAGATCATTCTGGACACTTACACCTGGAATGAGAAACATCACTTAATCCACAGTGCTTCACAGTTTTTCATCATAGCTAACGACTTGTATAGACGTGGTCTAGACGATACCCTCCTTAGGTGTTTAGAACCCGATGAGTCCAAACATGCATTAGAAGAGGTGCATGAAGGAATCTGTGGGTCTCACTCTAATGGCCTGACATTGGCCCATAAACTTATTAGAGCTGGTTACTACTGGCCAGATATAGAAAAGGAAGCTACACAGTTTGCTAAGTCTTGCAAACAATGTCAACTACATGGTAATCTGATTCATGCTCCAGCCAAAGAGCTTATTCCCTTCATTACTTTCTGGCCATTTAAACAATGGGCCTTTGACTTGGTGGGTTAGATTTACCCCTTGCCCTCAAAAGGTCATAAGTTCATAATCACAGCTATAGACTATTTTACCAAGTGGGTGGAGGCAGTCCCTCTCACTGTTGCCAATGGAAAATCACTAGCTATGTTCATTCTCAACTACATCATCTGCACACATGGTGTACCCTCAATAATAATCACTGATAATGGGGGACAATTTAAAAACAAGGATTTGACAGAGCTATGCTCTAAGTTTAAAATTACTCAAAATTGGTCTTCCATCTATTATCGTCAGGGTAATGGATAGGCGGAAGCATCCAACAAGACAATCCTTAAAATCCTGCATCGCACAGTGCACAAATCCAAATGAGATTGGCATCTCTGGATCAATCCATCTCTCTGGGCATACAAGACAAGAATACAAACACCAATAGAGGCTACACCCTATGCTTTGGTTTATGGAGCAGATGTTGTGTTACCAATTGAGGTTGAGATTCCTTCTTTTTGAGTCTCTCTAAAAGGCCTCATTACTAATGAAGATAACAGAATATCTCGGCTACAAGAGCTAGAACTACTTGATGAACATTGAAAAGTGGCATTCGATCACCTTAGAGCATACCAAAAAAGGATGTCCAAGAGCTATAACAAGAAGGTTAGAGTAAGGGATTTCCAAGTGAGTGACCTTGTTCTGAGGGAAAATCCTAAGAATCAACAACATCAGGTCCAAAAATGAAAGTTTGAACCAAATTGGCTTGGTCCTTATGTTGTCACTGCAGTGTTTGGGTCTAGTACCTATCAACTTTCCACTACTGAAGGAGAACAACTCAAAGAGCCCATCAACACTCTTCATCTGAAATGGTTCTATAGCTAAGACATCTTCAATGTGCCCATGTATATAGTAAAGTCCTGAAAAAATTCTAAAAATCTGAAAAAGTCCTTAAAAAATGATCATCTTAGTGAAAACCTAGCAATAGGAACTTTGATGTATCTCCAAAAAAAATTATATATTCCAAAAATACAAAAAAATTAAAAATTTGAAAAAATACAAAAAAAAAAGAGAAAAAGAAAAAAAGTGCCATTGATGAAAACCTGGCAAACAGGTGTCATGGTAGAAAAAAAAGAATTTCTACTAAGCAGTTGAAAACCTGGTAAACAAGTGCCTCTTGTTCCACATTGCTATATCTATCACAACACCACTTGGCTTTACACATTTTCTTTCCTACATTGCTACTTTCCTGCTTTCCTACTTACATTTGCTTTCAGTTATCTGTCAAGACACCAACTTACATGGATTGAAACTGGTCATACTCTCAGGGCAACCCTCCTAGTCTTGGGGGCATTGTCTTATTACCTTTTGGGATCTACTTCACGACAGTCACCAGTGGTTCTCACTATGTCTGCCTACTATCGCTTAGCTTATACTGAGTTCTCTCTCCTTGAGAATATCCCTAACATCAATCACCAGTGGTTCTCACTGCATCTGTCTACTGATGTCTAGCTATTCCTATGATCTCTTCACTTGAGCATCTCTCTCACATCAATCACCAGTGGTTCTCACTGTGTCTACCTACTATCACTGTTCTATTGAGATTGCTCACATCCGTTACAATTGGAGTTATACTTGAAATTCTCTATCTATCGATACTTAGTCTTGATGATTCTTTGCTTTATTTTGTACATAGCTTTTGGTCACTTCCGTGACACTCTAGTTCCTTTACGAACCCTTGTGACTTGAAACTAATTCAGTGCCATACGTCTGGGGGCATCCAAATCTAGTTTGTCCTTGCAACATACGTCAAGTCAGTCATCCTTACTTGGGGGAATGGGTCCCCCATTTGATTACATATTTGGTATACACCTGAGTCAGTAATCTTGTCACTTTTACACGAAAACTCACTACTGACACAAACTGGTGTTTTTCAACACCACCATAAATAGTTTTTTTTTAACACTATCTTTGGACACATCTGTGTTTTTTAACACACATTAGATATCTCAAACGTAAACATCTATCAATAACAATCAAACACAATGCACTCACAAGCACAATGGTGTTTTTCAACACCTCTAAACATGAACATAATCGACAACTTTGAAACTGGCTGAGCTATGATTGAATATTTCTTTGTATGCTATCTTTTCTCATGGATTTTCATTGATATTTTCTTTTTCTCCTACTTGTTGGTGTAGTTTTGATGATCCGACAATGTCAAATAAATAGGGTGTATGTGATAAGAGCTCCCGCACTAAGGTAGAACAGCCTCACATCCCTCGATCTTATTTATTTGTATTCCATGGTGAGGTTGGTACTATCTCCTTGCTTGTTATTTCTCTATTTGTTATTTCTTTGTTTGTTTACGCATGATCGCACCCATGGTTATCTTGGATTTGAATGCCTCGATACTGGTGTACTCTTGCAACATTAACTAGAAACAATGTTCAGGTCATCTTGGCTTTTGTGCCCTAGTGCTTATGTTCATTTCCTACATTTTATCCGATGAAAATTCATATTCATATCCTTATGGTTGCATTGTGGCACCAGTAAGGGTTGTATCAACTTTGATGTTCCAAAAAAATGCTCAATGATGATAATTATATGATGGGTCTCACAACCATCTCCTAGAATTGCATTTTCATATTTCATCTAGCATAGGATTGCATTTTCATTCTAGACTTGCATTGTGGCAGCAATTTGAGGTTCACTTCATTCTCCTGGATTTGTACATTGGGGAGTTCTTCTTCAGTGTCCTGGTTTCATCACGACTGCACAAGTGTTTGATCCTCACTCTCGATTCTTCACATGTTCTTTTGGTTAGCATTGGTCATCCTGCATGAGATGTTAGTACCATATTCATATTCACAAGTCATTATCATCTACACATTGCATTTGCATATTCTCATTCATAATTGCATTTACATATATCATCTACATACATACATATGCATTTCATATATTTACATATATTCCAAACGTGTTCATACATTTGCATACATTCTACATCATCTAAACATCTACGCATCTTGTAAACATCTCATAAAAGACAATATGACACATGTAATGATACCAAAAGATGAGCTCATATATATATCCAATGTGTTGATACAAATACAAAATGGTGCTACTCGAGCACAATCTATCTCAAAATGGTGATATAAATACATGGATGCCAATGCATCAGATACATCCTATGATCTCAACTATCTATCAATCAAAACTAACTCTGGCCTTCTCCTTTTTCACCTGGAGGAGGTGGAGGTGGAGGCCTATCTAGTGGAGGTGGTGCCTGTGCACCCTCTGAACCTCTAGCATAGGTCAAAAATCTGGCAACCTATGATGCCTCATCAGGCACCACCCCTATATACGACACATAATAATATGCCACTTGAGTATTCTGATGTCGCACCTCCTCCTGTGTTGCCCATAGCTGCTCCTGGAGATCATGTATCTCCTGATCTCTATCTAACAATCATGCATCTCGCATGGCCACTTGTATGGTCAAATCCCCAACCTGTCTCGAGAGCTGTCGATCTCTCTCCCGAGACTGTCATTGTGGATCCTGTGCTGGATCCTGCATAGGCTAGTCCTCCTGCATCAAATCCTCCTACTGCACCTCCTCCTAAAGGGGTACCTGCTGCTCCTCAGCTATTTTCTCAACAGTCCATCATCGAGACTTCCTCGTACTACCACTATCGCTGGCCCCAATGTCCATCCCCATATGTCAAGCGGTGATGTCCACCTGTACTATCGAGGGATGGGGACCCTGCTGTATCCCTGGATATGTACTCCACTATGGTGGGGGCATGTGCACCTACTGCTATACCACATGTGGCTATACTACCTGTGGCTATACTATGTGTCCTCAGCCTGCCATCCTGATTGGATCTGTGAACCTAGGGAATGGATGGGTGACAAAATGCTCCCTGTACTTTGCATTCATGCTGCCATTTGCTACATCCCTCAGATAGTCCCACTATACTAGGGCTAATGCTCAAATGTCAATAATAGTGCGTCCCTAGTCTAGCTTTGTCAACCAGCCCCTCCTCACCACATTTGTGAATCTAGCATATATCATGTACTCTTGTGATATGTCCTGAGGATGGCCAAACTGTCGCCATACCTACTTCTGTGGGAATCTCTCTATCACTTTAATCACACAACTGATCATCGCACGTGAGAAAAACATATTTTTGATCTGCTCTGCATCATCATCCCAGGCCTCGGTCAGTCTCCACGGTCTCCAAACTACCACTGCTAAGTCATTGAGCTGGGCTCACCACTGATCTATCTTACCCAGTGCTGGCTGGGTAATCATCCCTCTATATCTGCATAGATAAGGCTCTAAAGGCTTCCTCATATCCTTTCATATTGGCCTAGTCATGGGAAGATGCTCCCAGGCCCATACCTATAATATGAACACCCCAGCTACCATACTCTTTGCCACTCGATAGGGAATCTCATGAATCTTGTGATACATGTGGGCCATCATGTACTAACCCCATCCATAATGTCAGGGCCGTGCTAACATCTGCTGAAGCATCCTACCCTAGCCACACTCCAGACTGTGTTGTCCATGATCGGGCATTAGGTAACAGCCAAGGAAGCATGCTAACACCACTGGAAACCTATGTGTCGGTCCATACTCACTAATCAGATCCTCCCATGAAATAGCCTTCCCCATGACCATATCATCTTGTAAAATCTCTCTCAAGGCTAGTGTCCCTAACCTGGGCTACACCTCATACTCTACCCTGGATCCATGAAAGGGGATCCTCAAAATTTGGTAGATGTCCTCAGGGGTTCACATTCATCTCACCCTGTGGTAGATAGAACATGTTCATCTCCAAATGGAAATGCTCAACTAGTGCTCCTAACAATCTGTGATTTACCTGAATCTCGGGTACATCACATAGTGAGCTCAAACCCAAAGTACCTAGATGTGTTGTCTCTACATCATCTAACTATGATACTAATCTGCTAATCGCTGGGTGGTGTGATCTGAAAGCAATGTCTAGAAAGTCAACCTACAAGACATGCAAACAACAGTGCACGATCAGTAATCGGAGATAATCAAAGCATAGCCAGATAATCAAGCATTCAAGACATACTACAAACAGTGACAACGCTGACACAATAGCTATTGGAAATGATGCAGACTGATTTCATGTTCCAATTATTCACTTTTTCCCATGCGAAGAAGCAGAATTTCACGCGATAAAGTACTCTTTCACGTGAAGAAGTTTTTCGGGTCGCACAATATTTCATGTTCACGCAAACTTTTTTAACCTATCACACAAGAAAACACCCTATGGAAGGGTTTCTCGCATGAACATAGGTACTCTCCTACGTGATCTTTCCCACTAAATGGTGCGAAAAGAAGTTTTATCATGCAAGATATCCCTACGGGCCGCGTGAAGAAACTACTTCTTCACGTGAAAACCCGCAGACCAATTCCTAAAATGCGGAAAACAATGAAAAATTGACCGAAATTCATAAAATTTGAAATGTAGAAAGGTTTATCAACTAGTTACTGGAGGTTCGTACACTGCGGGCCGACTATGCCTCCTAGATCGCTCGAATTGATGTGTTGTAGGGGACAACCATTTTCGCTCAGAGCTCAATTCGCAAAAGTCAAAAGGTTGAAATGATTTGAAAATGACCTTTTCATCCTTATATAGTTTTTGACCTAATTTTTCAAAGTGCTCCGTTTTGCATGAAAACTTCACCATTACCTAATTTCACCTCTCTGAATCCATTTTTGTGATCAAAATTGAAATCAAAATCAGACACTTCTATATAGCTCAAAATCGCATTTTAAAATTTTTGGGACCGACGCGATCGAACGCTTGTGCAGTCAACTTTCTGACATTGATTTCTTGTCAGAATCTTATCTAATCAACATTTCCTCAAATCTTTGACTTTTTTTCTCAAAAATCAACTCTGGTCAACCCTAGTCAAACTTGGTCAACCAGACCTCGAAATCACTCAAAATTGATTCTGGATCTTCCAGCTTCTTTCGTAATCTATTCTAAGTTCTTCTTGATCTCCGATTCAACATCTATCTACGATTTTTCACTCTCCATCATCATTATGATGTGTCATCTTTTCATTTCTCTCCCGAGGGGGCAGGATGATTACATCATTGAATCTACTCTAATCAATATGATCTAATTTTCAAAAGTCCTCATTTCTAGGGGCATCTCGTCACTTGGGGCATGTTAAATTTTTTGTACCTCATAGTCAAAACTGGGTGTTCCATGACTTTTAATCAATAGGGACATCTCTGTTCCCTACATCTCATCATCTTTTAAGTATTTGAGCAATCTAACTCAGATTCTTGAGGATCAAACTTCATTCTGGAGATGATTCTTGAAAACTCATCGATTGGGAATTGGGGCATTCTAACCCTAACTCCTAAGTCAAGCTTCGTTCTGGAGATGATTCTGAATCTCTATTTTACTATCTTTTGAGACAGGTATCAGGGCAATCTAACCTTGACTCCTGAAGGTTAAGCCTTGTTCTGGGGATAGCCTTGTAAAAGATGTCGATCTAACCAGTGTCTTGGAAATCTAACCTAGATATTGGGGGACTAAGCTTCATTTTTGAGATAGTCCTAAAATCTCTATTTATTATCTTGTTGGACAGGTATTGGGGAAATCTAACCCTGACTCCTGAAGGTTAAGCCTCATTCTAGGGATAGCCTTGTGAAAGATATCAATATATTAGGTATCAGGGCATTCTAACCAGGATCCCTGAGAATCAAGCTTTGTTCGGGAGATGATTCTCAAAATCTTAATCTATTAGGTATCAGGGCCTTCTAACCCAGATACCTGGGGATCAAGCTTCATTCTGAGGATGACCCTTGAAAACTCTACTTGATCAGCGTCTTGGCAACCTAACCTAGACTTCAGAGAGTCAAGCTCTGTTCTGGAGATGGCTCTGAAATCTTTACATCATCAATTTTCAAATCTATTCTTCGGTACTTCAAGCATCAAACTATTCTTTGAATCAATGCGCTGCTCGCACATAAATTCAAAGAGGGGCAAAATGTAACACCCCAAAATTGGCAGCTTACAACCCTAACCAATTTTGTTGCATTTATCATTCTTCTGAATCATCAAAGTCCTATTGTACTAGGCAATTCTGAGTTTTAACTGACTCTACTCGGCCTAAGTGTCAAATGTAGAAAATCCTAAATCTGCATTAATCATACATTATGTTTAATTCCTAAATATCTATTGGCTAAACAAACCTTATGATCGAATTAATTTAATTATTAACTCCTAACACTTTAATTAAATTAAATTCACCCCTTTTAGCTAAAACACATGGAAATGAATTAAATAATATTTAATTATTAAATAAATATCCTCATTTCAATAATTGAATTTAATTATTCAGATAATTGATAAAAACTATTTATGAGGTCAAATTTAATTAATTAATTGGATATTCTCTCAAAAATCTTTCTTCTATTCAGAATTACAATCTTTGAATTAACTGTTCTTTAAAGAGAAAGAAAACAATTAAAATCAAATAAAAAAGTTAAAATCAAAGGAAGAAAACAACTAAAGCAAAGGGAAAATAATTTATTGTTTTCTTTTAAATAAATCTTTCTAATTTAAAATCGCATTTCTATCTATTTTATTCCAAAGAGGAAACTTTCCATTCTGAATAGCCTCTGGGTCTATAAAAGAACTCTCATTCTCTCATTCAAACCCCCACTTACTTTCATGCATTGTTAGAATACTGAATTATTGCTACATTCTTAGTTGATAATATCATATAGAATAATCTCATTTGCAATAGAATAATTTCAATTTTTAGAATAATTGCATTGAAATCATGTCTTAGATTAATCTTGCATCTTTCAATTCTTAGAATAACTTTGCATTACATTGCATTCATGGAGAAAAATCCTTAGTTCCTAGATTGATCTATGGTTGTGAGACTCTCATTCTGAGAGCTATGTCGAAAACCCCGTCTGGATAGAAGGCAACAGGTCGAATCATGTAGGAAGACAAGATGAATAATCTCATATTTGTTCTTGTGTGTATCTGGAGAAGAATCACTATATTGAAGTGTATGGTGAGTTAACAAGGCCAAATTTACCACATACAAGTAGCTACTTATGTAGTAGCATATCTTGTTAGGAATGAGTTAGTATGTGATTAAATCTTGTGATTTTAATATCAATAATAATAAAGAATTCTATGATATTATTTTATAGTATTCATAATAATAAAATGCCTATGATAGTAATAAATATTTTAATAATAGTGATATATTTCACCTTATATATCACTATTGTGTTTTGTAAAGAATATGGATTAGTGTATGAATAAATAATATGTTTTATAATAATAATATTGTGTTTGCAATAATATTTATAATAATAATAATAATATATGTACACATAGGCATATGGGTGCACACATATGCATATGCATACATATATTTATATAATTATTGGTGAGTAAGTAATTATTGCATTATATTAATAAAAATCAAATAAGTCAATGATATGGTAAATGTGTTGTAAATACTAATTACTATTACCTTCCTTAAATAAAAGAAACATAAATCAGATTATGGTAATAGGTAAATTTAAATTATATCTCTTCCGGGAAAGACTTTAATAATATTGTTTAAGCCTAATTATTAACAAATGGATAGTTGGGATGGTTGCATCGGTTGGATTACCCGTGCAACCACCTCCTCCAATCCATATACAAAAAAGATTTCCTATGTGAAAGGGTGCTGGATAGGAGTTGATTCGGAAAGAAACGATAACAAGATTAGTATTATGATTGTAGGAAAATTATATTTGTGAGGAGATAATTCAATATTCTCTTATTTTGGCATTTGGTGGTTACGGTTAGAGGCTAGAGATTGCATCAAGACGGATTGAAGGAGTGCTAGAAAAGCTTGAGAGGATTGGATTCTTCTTCATCAACCGAATATGAGTAGGACTCCAGGTTGGAATTCATCCTGAGAGTTAACTCTCCTTTGTATTATGAAATGATGAAAGTATCATTGGATGTTTCTTTGTATGCTTGTTGCTTATATAGGCTTTAGAACATTTATGTTTCATA
>MU227777.1:487905-501294 GCA_018584345.1 Thuja plicata
ATTTATGAGATTAGAAAACCATCTATTTTTATATGTTTTATGGATCTAACCCAAGGATTTGAATCTAACCATTATCATGATGTTTTATGTTTCATGAATATGTGTCTGATGTGTTTTCATGACTCAGAATGAATTCGTAGTTACTCACTTAATGAGGTCCACATGATGTATCGATCCTGGTCATCTACTTGCATATATTTGATTTGTATTTATATCCATATGTATCCATGTATCTCTTCTTGGTGATGTAGGAGTGCAGGTACTGGGTATCATCTCCACTTGGCTTCACAGGTTTGAGCGATCCCTCAAAATCCTTGATTGTTGTTGTTGTCACGGAGATATCACCAGGTTCCACAGGAAGGAACTCTACCTCTGATCATTTTACCTTTAGGTGGGGATTTCCTGAGTCAGTCCCTTGTGTGGATGATGTATTTCTGTGTCCTCTCAGTTTGTTGGTTTTTTGGATCTTGTTGTTGGTTTCTTGTCTTTTGCATTCTTTGAGGATGAGATTTTGAGTATGGTAGCTCTAATTGTCTTCATGGTATGTTCAATTTTGTTAGTATATTATTGATGTGAATTATTGTATGATTTAGTAATTTATCTTTATTAGTAGCTACTTATGTACTAGCATATATTGTTAGGAATGAGTTAGCATGTGATCAAATCTTGTGATTTTAATATCAATAATAATAAAGAATTCTATGATATTATTTTATAGTATTCATAATAATAAAATGCCTATGATAATAATAAATGTTTTAATAATAGTGATATATTTCACCTTATATATCACTATTGTGTTTTGTAAATAATATGGATTAGTGTATGAATAAATAATATGTTTTATAATAATAATATTATGTTTGCAATAATATTTATAATAATAATAATATATGTACACATAGGCATATGGGTGCACACATTTGCATATGCATACATATATTTATATAATTATTGGTGAGTAAGTAATTGTTGCATTATATTAATAACAATCAAATAAGTTAATGATATGGTAAATGTGTTATAAATAATAATTACTATTACCTTCCTTAAATAAAAGAAACATAAATCAGATTATGGTAATAGGTAAATTTAAATTATATCTCTTCCGGGAAAGACTTTAATAATATTGTTTAAGCATAATTATTAACGGATGGATAGTTGGGATGGTTGCATCTGTTGGATTACCCGTGCAACCACCTCCTCCAATCTATATACAGAAAAGATTTCCTGTCTGAGAGGGTGCTGGATAGGAGTTGATTCAAAAAGAAATGATAACAAGATTAGTATTATGATTGTAGGAAAATTATATTTGTGAGGAGAGAATTCAATATTCTCTGATTTTGGCATTTGGTGGTTATGGGTAGAGGTTGGAGATTGCATCAAGAAGGATTGAAGAAGTTCTATAAAAGCTTGAGAGGATTGAATTATTCTTCATCAACTGAATCCATGCAGGACTCCAGGTTGGAATTCATCCTGAGAGTTAACTCTCCTTTGTATTATGAAATGATGAAAGTATGATTGGATGTTTCTCTGGATGCTTGTTGCTTATATAGGCTTCATAACATTATAGGCTTCAAAACATTTATGTTTCATATATCATTGTGTCTTTATTTTTGGAAAAGAGAATATGATCATATATATATCAAATACAAATTACTTCCTGTACATTATGAATATGAATACTACTTGCATTTGTAAGAGTCTGGAGAATCCATAGCATTTTCATTTCATCTATCTTTATAATCATATTTTGATCTCTTGTGTTTGGATTAGGGTTTGTAATCTGTCATTTATAATCTGTAATTTGTAATATGTCATTTGTAATGTTGTCATCCATTGCTATATCATTGTAATTTTGTCCGCCGTTTCTTTATCATTGTAGCCTATCAGTCATTGCTATATCAATGTAGTCTGTCAACCATGTATAGAAAAGTATGTTTCTATTGTGTCAGCCATTACTCTATTATTGTATTATGCCATCTGATTATACAAGTGTAACATGAATGTAATTCTTTGTCATAAAAGAATGCGCGCAGGTTAGGGTTAGGCAGAAAGCAGAAATATTTATACAAGTATAACATAGTATAACATAGTATAACATTTAGATTATTTATACATAGGTTAGGCATAAAGCAGAAATATTTGTACAAGTATAACATAGTATAACATTTAGATTATTTATACAAGTATAACATTTAAGTATAATTTATACATTAAGTTATACTTGTATAAATAAACTAGATACCTTTCGGGATGATTGAAATAGGTTTCAGCTTCCTAGGAGTTAAGATGCAACTTCTAGATTTTAGATTTTTCAAAAAAATCAGACTTAGTTAAATTTCAGTCAGATTTTACAGAGCATTGTGTTTTGGCATGTGAAATTTTGTGTAACTTTAAATATGTTCCTTATGTGTTTGATGGTGGTTATATGGTGCATTTAGATGCTTTAATAGGGTTAGGATGTGTGTAGGAAGCAAGATTAGGGTTTAGGATTGTCTAGGAGGATCATGACCATTCTAGGCCTCCCTAAACATTCCTAATTTTTCTCAAACATCCCTAAGCTACCTTATTATTTTCTATTCTTTGATGCAATTCTCAAATGTGTTTATAATGTGTTTTTACTACATGTATGATGTATTTTTGATGTGTGGGTTAAGGGTAGAAAACCTAAGAACACTAAGTGAGTGGCTCTCAGTGCGGGGTCAGGGCCCTAAGTGGCTAGAACCAGAATAACTGACTGAAGAGTTATTTAACAAGTGAAAATTTAATTAAACTTATGGGAATGAGTTCCAACACTAAAAAGATTAATTTATTCCTTGCCCATTCCATTAGCACTAGTAAAGGCTATGGATGGGAGTGGGAGAAGGTACCTATGTGTAGGTACAATCGAATGGCACTTGTCTATATGAAAGACATTCAATTTCGCATGTGCCTACTTGGGGGCTGTGGCCCAGAGTGGTTAGTACCAGGGCAACCAAAGGGGTGAGTGATATGTGATGACACTCACTTAGGTTGTTGCTTAGAGTTTCTACCAATCCTTAGAACCTTTGGGAAAATATTTTATACTTTGATCTTCTTTCATTTGCTATTTGGGAAAGGTTACCCAACCCTAGGTATGGCCTAGCTATCCCTTCTTTGTGAACCTTGGTGTTTATCTCCTAGCACAGGGAGTGGGCCTTTTTGGTATCCACATGGTTGGGTGGTAAAGATTTTTATCAAGGTATCTTTTGCGGATGCGGTACTTGAGGATTCATGCTTGCTTAATGTTCCAGTTTTGAATAATGAAGACTTTATCTTTCATGATGTAAAATTATGGTTACCTCCCAAGAGGAGATGAATGTAATGTAATCATAAATGTACTTCAAAATGATGCATTTGGAATGGGTATACTTAAGGGAAAAGAAAAGGGAAAGCATGAAATTTATGTATATGATGTTGGAAAAAGAAAAGGATTTTGTAACATTCCAAGTAAAGTAGTATGTTTCTCATTATTGTTGATTAAGTTAAAAGCTATTGAAAAACAATTGTAATATTTGTAATGTATCAAATGATTTAGACAATTCTATTTGATTTAAAAGTTATCTCATTCATAAAGGATACTTAGGAATAAAAATGGATTTAAATGGAAAATTGAAATAAAAGTACTTTGTATTTATTTATAAAGAATCTGCAAATGTTGAGATGTAGTTTGCTTAAGAAGTAAATCAAGTTGCTAGTACACTAAATGGACTTAAATAAATTGTGCATTTATTTAGAAGGGAACCTTGGAGGAATCTAAGTTAAACTATGTTTTGTTCATGTAATTCTTTAAAAATTCAAAAAAATTCATAAATCATTACTTAGGTTTTCTTTTAGAAAGAGAATCTTTGTTCTCTTCCCCGGTTCCCTTGCGGGGCATGACACTTCATTGGGCCAGCTATCTATTTTGTCTCCATCATTGATGTTGCCAACAAATTTTGGAAAAAAATTTCATCTTTGAGTGGAAGATACGGTCAATATATTGCGTCTAATTCACTCTTCATTATGTAGACCCATACACGTCCATAGTTTCATCCATTATTGGGTCTGGCACAATCTGCTAGTGCTCCGCATTTGATTTTGTGAAGTCAAAAAATTGGCATATTTGGCCTTTAGTTGGCTCTATGGTTATAGTGGACCATCAACAGCCTTTTCTACTAGAGTTTAGTGCATTCCCTTAGATCTACGACAGTGTATGGATTATTCACCTATAATCTTGTGAGCTAGCACCTAGTTTGCAGATGAGATCGGTGGTCACCGGCTAATTGTTGTTCTTGGTCATACGCAGATCTCTCATCGACGCTCTTGTCATTGGTCCATGGTTTGCTCCAATTAAGACAATTAATTTCATTACTCACAAGTGCTTCTCTATGTCCACTTATATGTGGATTTACATTGTGTCTAGCAATGTTATGCTTCTACCTTCAATTGTTCTTGGTGGTTATGGAGGTGGTACCCAGAGTCACCATGAGATCCAACCACTTGATTAGCTCTTCATGTGCCCTCTCCATCTGGGAGGGGCACTCTTTTCTAACATGTTAAGCCGATGGTCCCATGACAAACTAACCCCATGCCCCAGGGGACATAAGAGGGGTGGGCCATTTGTCTTCCATTTTTTGGCCCTAATAGGCACTTTTATTCACATGATCCTAACTTGGACATCCAGAGTCCAACTTTTGGAAAATGAAGCATCATTGCAAAGGTGATTTTTATGCACTACTCATGGGTGCAATTTGTTTTCAAGTTTTTTCTTGAGCGGATGTCCTAATGATTTAAAAGAACATCCTTTCTAAGCACTAGTTGTAGACACATTAGATCTAGTGTCCATCTATGTATTTTGGGGATTTTTTGTACACATGATGTGTTATTATACTTGCACTAAATTATAAAGTTCCATGGGGGGTTGTGTAGAGCCTTTTTTTTCCAATCACAACTTTTTCAAAGTGAGATTTCATCCACGAAAAGAGAAAAAATGTTGATATTCTTGCCTGATGTGAGTGTGTAGTTTAACTACACACACCCTTTTCTCAGTTGCGGATACATATTTTCTCCCTTATGCATAACATGGTGACACATCATTTCAATGGATGTATCAAGCCTCACCCATGTCATCCTTATGGGGGGTATCATATTCTTTGTGCTAATGCTTCCTTAGTTTTACTTTAAGTGCATTGAGACACTCTTGCATTCCTTTTTGTGGAGGCTTCCTCAGTTTCGCTTGAAGTATGCTGAAACAGTCTTGTATTCCTTTGAAGACTATTGCACCTGCATTTTCAACTTGATTGAGAAGTGAAAATGGTATCACTAAAACAACATCATTGGTTGTGTAACGAAGGTCACTCATGTAGATTATTGTGTCGTCTGTATCTTTGATCGACAAATGCTATTTCCAGTATTGTCATCTAATCAATATTCGAGAAGAGTCATTTAAAGCACTCATACTGATTCTCGTCTTCCTAGTCATCATCTTCTTTAGAGGAGATCATCAGATAAAGAACCATATCATTCATCAACAATTGTCTACAGATTCTTCGTGCTTCAATGATTTTCATGTTCATGATTTCAGGACATCTTTTTGAATGCTTCTCAAGCCTTTATGTTCTCTCTTTGGAGAGGATTTTTCTCCCATAGGGTTTTCTCCTTTTTCTCTAATTACGAGATATTGCATTGTAGTTGTACAGGGGTGCCTAACATGGCCTTGTTTCTGGGAGCCATAAATATTTTCTTCTACATTGTTGTACTCCCTAAGTTACACATAAGGGGGGGTGTTGGAGTAAATAGTTCACTGTTTACTCTTTACTTAAGTTTACTTAGGTACATTCATTAATTGGGTAGATGGATATCATTGAGTCCAACTTTGACTCCACCTTTTCTTAAAGGATATTGTTGAGTTCTATCAGAACTCTCCTTCCTCCAGGTTGAGACACTTGTCTCAACCTTGTCCATGTTTCCTATCTACTCTTGCCTATATAAGCAGAGCCTTTGTACCTTTGTAATCACCTTAATACCTCATCTCATTACTTCATTATCTCCATACAATCTAGCATTGATAACATCTCTATTTTGGAGGATGTCTATAGATAGGCTCCTAGGTATAGGATAGTTTATCCTAACAAGATAGAGGTGAGTCATGACAGGAAAGGTTATCATGCAAAGGAGTCATTCATTCACTAATGTGTCCTTTCATAATCATAATTATATTAATTTTTTAATGCAAATAACACATATCATAAATAGATAGAATTAATCATGATAGTTGGAGGGTCTTCAATGGTCTAATCTAGATGGAAATATTACACATTCCACCAATATTCTACATAGAATACAAAATCCATGACCATTGTACCACATTCCAATAATGCATACTTTATCTTGTACAAGCCAATTGCATTTCAACATATTCATCTCCATATTGCAATTGTATTGAATAATTATATATTTCACTCTTTTTGTGTTAAGAGTTCAATCATTAAGTAAATATGCAAATAACAATCAAACCATGTGCGTTCCATATGAGCATTAATAGAAGCATCATGTTGGGTTTCACAAATTTTTTTTTTTAGTGCCTGGTTTTATTTTTATTTTTATTTTTATTTTTATTTTTGGTTTTTTAGGGTCTCACTATATATCTATCTTTGTCTCTCTCCCTCCTCTTCTCTCTATTACTTATCTATGTTTCATCCTTTATCTCTTTCTCATGCCCCCCTATCTCTATCTCTATATAGAGAAATTTTCTACAGATAATGATGGATTTGAAACATTTGATGAAATTTACATAAATTTCAGTTAGATCAATTTTTTAATAAATTAATAGTAAATATTATAATTAAAGAATATAAAAATTGTATTTTTATTACTTTTAAGTAATCTTTAAAAGTATGCTTTTAAAATTAATTTAAATTATTAAGATAAAGACAACTAATAAGTAATTTTTATATTATATTTTATATGAGAGAGAGAGAGAGAGAGAGAGAGAGAGATGTAACAAGTAAGAGTGAGGTAGGGATATTGGAATACAAATAGAGATAGGGAGATAGAGGTGGTGATAGACCAATTTTTTCCCTAATTGACCTCCCATACCTCTTTGACATACCCATTACACTCTAAGAAATGATTATTAATTTATTATTTATTTACTAATTACGCCGAAGGCATTTTCTATATAAAAAAGAGGAGCTATTTGTTTCATCTAACGGTCTAAACTCCTCTAGAAGGAATGGACGACCACAGTTTTGATCACGTTCATTTAATTTTGGAACAACATTATTGGTGACAATGAATTCTGTTGACTCCGATAACGAGGTCATCGCAATAGAAACTGGTTCAACATATTCTTCATATAGACGGTAATAATTTAAAGTTTGCAATATAGTGGACTGAATAATGTGAGTTTCACGTGAACATTTGGGAGACTTGGCACTTACTTTGAACGGCTCATCCACGTTGTCGGTTGTCCTTCTCGGACTTGAGAGAATTGGAAAATAAAGCCATACCACTAATCATGCATTGTCCATCACCTACATTTCCCAAACAATAATCAGTCTTAATTTCGATTAGTCCATAACTAACTTATCTATATTTATTTTCATTTTATATATATTAAATATGCTGATAGATATCCTTCTCGAAGTGCCTCTTACGTCTTAGAGTTAATATGATTGAAGATAGACGCCTTGAGAACAATATCTATCAGCGTAATCAATATATATATTATGAAGACAAATATAAATAAGGTAGTAGAGGCCGCAACACATGGAAGACATATATGATAATTGCAATTGCAATATTTTTTTTAAAAATATTATCCACATTTCTCGAAAATAATATATATTGATAAATATTTTAGAATATGTTTTATTCTTGAACGAAAAAATGATTATAGTTAAGATAAACTAAATCTATGAATTTTAAATATGTTTGAGAACTTATTCGTAAACCATTTTTATTGTTTGAAGTGAAATTGAAAACCAATTATGGTAATATCAACGCAAATTTCAATTATCAACATAAACCACAACAAAGGATTAGAGATGAAGCCAACTAAACTAAAACCACATATATGATACTTCTTATTAACAAAACGTATACCTTTGATTTAAATAAGTTGGAATAGGTCTAAAACTATTACAATATAAATCACAAACCATAACAAAGCCTTGAAGACCAAACCACATAATCTACATAAAACTTAAAAGTTTATAAATGGTTCATATAACACTTGTTTAATAGTTCTTAAATGATAACGTCAAGACTACATGAAGAACACATCATTGTAATGATATAAATACATTACATATTCTTCACTGATTAGAATGGTATTACGACCTTTATTTTGCAAATGATCGTGATATACTTCTTCCATAAAACATGGAAAAGCAACCACTTTTGTATATGTCTCCTTAACCTTGTGTGCAACATCTTTCATTTTCATTATTTCAAGCTCTTCAACATAATCAATGGATAAGGCAACGTTTTCAATATCTTAAAGAATTTTTTAGCAACACTCTAAAATAGATCTTGCGCACTTGTCAATAGGTGTTTCAAAAAAAGTACAGTTGACTAAGGTGTCTGGTCTTGCCTCAACAATTTCAGATTCATTTTCTGATAGATCCATAGTTTGAAATATTTCCTGAGCAATTATCAAATCAATGTCAGTATATATGATTTAGGAGCTTAAATTTAACCATAAATAGAAAAAAATTATATATGTGTGTGTGTGTGTGTGTGTGTGTGTGTGAGACACCGAGCAACAGAGGACCACAACATCACCAAGCAGAAACAAGTGGAGCAAATGAATAGAAGAGAACAAAAGATTAGAAAGGTATTATGAACTTACAATAGATCTGAACATATGCAAGTCTAAGTTGTATTTATGAAAAGATCATTTAGTGTTTTAGTTTAACCATTAAAGTATAAAGTCTCTTAACCAAGCAGGATTTGATCATCCTTTATATATTGAGATACATCCCAAGGAGTATCGAAAGGTTATTTCATGTTGAAAAGCATAGTGAATGCGGAGAGGTCAAGTGATTAACTGTTAATGATAAATCCTCTAACAAGGTTGCACTTAACAGTGTGTTTGTATCATTTAACAGGGTTGGCTCTTCACTAAGCTCACTTCAATAGAGTGAAAATTTTGGGTTACCGGTCCCAAGTGGTTTCTCCCTTAATAGGGTTTCCACATTAAAAATCCATGTGTCAAATGTGTTTATGGTTCATTGCTTTGATATTTTGCTTCACACATTACAAAACTAGATTGATCAGTAAACATTGAATTATTTACTATATTTTGGTAAAGACTAGAAAAGACTAAGATTATTATTCGGTAAAGCTTAAGAAAAAGGGATAAACGGTGAACTCCGAGAAGTAGTTATTTGATAAAGTTATTTAAGGGCATACATCTTGTAGGACTAAAGATAACTAGAGATTTAAATTTGTGGTATAAAGTTTTGGGTTGATATTGGATTAATTTTTGAGGCCACTAATTAACCCCCCCTTCTCAGTTATTCTAATAACTGGCATCAGAGCTTGTGTGCTTAGAAAGGGAGTTTAACAACTCCAGAAAAAGATCACAAGATGAGAAAACATGATATTCCCAAGTTGAACAAGGACAACTTTTCTTCATGGAAAAGAAAGATAAGACTACACCTATCAGGTATTAGAAATGATGTTACTCAATACTTGGATACTGAATATGTGTTGCCTACAGGACCTCACACACTTGATAAATTAAGAGAAAAGAATGAGCACAATTCTATGATGATATAACTTGCTTCCTCACTCTCTGATGCTGAATTTGAAGATGTCAAAACATGCACCACTGCAAAGAAAATGTGGGACAAATTGAAGCTAGTAAATAAAGGAGATGCAAATGTACTAAGAGCTAAGGTAGAAAGCCTAAGAGGAAAGTTTGATGACCTAAGAATGAAAGGAGAAAACATCACTCAGTATATCTGTAGAATCAAAGAGGTAGTCAATGCTATACGAGGAGTTGGAGGTGTACTTGAAGAAGAAATAGTGGTAAGTAAAACTCTAAGAACCATATGCTATACAAGAAATGAGAGAAGTAACAAATAAAAATGTAACTGTAGATAGCTTGGTTGGAAAAATTATTTCATTTGAGATAAATAACTTTGAAAATAGTGTCTTACCATCTATTTAGTCTGCATTCAAATATTCTTTAAAGAAAAGTAAATCAAGTCATAAATACACTATGAGAAATGATAGTGAAAGTGATAGTGATGACCAAGGACTTGATGAGATTGAAGAAATAATGGCAAGAAGATTGCAGGGAGGCAAGGGTAGATACAAAGGTAAATTACCATTGGCATGTTTTAATTGTAAATATATTATACACTTTGCTTCTAGTTGTCCTAAGAAAAGAAAAGATGATAGAGGTAATGATAGATCATATGAAAAGAATTTTGATAGAAGTAATGATAGAGATTCCTGAAGCAACCGACAATATGACATGAGAGATAACCGAGACTACAAGGACAAAGGTATAAATCTTGTTACCTAGCTGACAACAAAGCTAGAGATACTGACACTGAATCTGATGAAGATATTGAGATGGTATTTGTTTCCATTAAGGATGATTCAGATGGAGAGGAAAGGTATCTAGAGACTGCACTCATATCTAAGGTTAGTAAGAATGATGTCTGGATTATAGATAGTGGCTGCACTCACCACATGACTAAAGATAAAGAAAAGTTTGAAAATTTTGAATATTATAATGGTGGATCAGTAAGAATGGGTAATGACTCACTTTGTCCGGTTGAAGGTAAAGGAACCATAATGTTAAATAATCTGATAAGATGTGAAAATGCATATTGGGTAAAAGGCCTAACTATAATCTGTTAAGTGTTTCACAGCTGAATAATATAGGTCACCAAGTTTCATTTGAGAACAAAAAGGAAACGATCTTTAATGAATCAGGAAGGTTGATCAGAACTGGTGAACATACAAAATGTAACATATTCTATCCTGATGATATTAATACAACTTGTTTAATGACTAGAAATGAAGACATATGGTTATGGCATAAAAGGTTATGTCATGCAAATTTTGACAACATTATTAAGATAAGAAATAAAAGGAAAGTAAGAGGCTTACCGAGCATGTCAAAGCCCGATCATATCATGTGTAAGAATTGTCAAAAAGGTAAAATGAAAAAGTCTAGTTTCAAGAGAAAAACCTACACATCTAATGCTATTCTAGAATTACTCCATACCGATCTATGTTGACCCATGAGAAATAAGAGCTACTATGGTGATAGATACTTCATTCTATTTGTAGATGATTATTCTAGAATGATGATAGTTATGTTATTAAAAGAGAAATCAGAAGCATTCAAGATGTTTAAATGGTATAAAGCTATTGTAGAAAAACAAAGTGGTAAGGAATTGAAATTCTTAAGATCAGATAGAGGAGGATAATTTATTTTCGATGAATTTACTAACTTCTGTAATGAGCATGGAATTAAAAGATAGGTTTCTACACCAAGAACACCACAACAAAATGGGATTGCTGAAAGAAGGAACTGATCCATTGCTGATTGTGCCAGACCACTGATGATTGAGAAAGGCATCACTCAAACATTCTGGAGAGAATTTTCCAGTAATGTTGTCTACAAATTGAATAGAGGTCAATTGAAGAAAGACACCAAAAAGACACCTTATGAGCTATGGTATGGATACACACCCAATGTAAGTTACTTCAGAATTTTTGGAGGTCAATGTTATATTTTGAAAGATGATAGTGTTATTCCCTACATACCCGTCCCTACATTATGTGGGAAAAATGTTGGGGCCCCCTTTTTTTTCTTTTGCTCCTACCTTGCTTTCTTTTTTTTCTTTGTTTTCCCTCCGGGATTTTCTTCCGCAAGGTTTTTTTTTCTTTCTATTTTTGTCTTCTTTTGTCTCCATGACCCGGTCCTGGAGTATTCTCTTCCCAGAGCCAGATTCCAGACCCTGGGATTCTCCACCATGATGTCTTCTTTTTGCGAGGAGGTATGGTTGGGTGGAATCCCTGGGCCCAGACTATGGAGGTTTGCCTTTTCCTGAGACTGCGGAAAAGAACACAACCTATTTTTACCCTAGCGGTAGAAATAAAATTTACCTATCATTTTCACAGCTACTGCAATTAAAATACTTGGCGCATTCAGAGCGAATTAAGGCAAATTAAACAACTTTTTCTTTCATTCTTAGTGGTTGATTACCAGTGGTTTGCAGTGCTCACTCGTAGTGATTCTCAAGGCTAACTCATTGCAGGGTGCTTCCCATTCTCACCTTCCCTGTTGCTTCTATGTTTTTAGGTAGGCTCTCGGTCCTCATCTTTCCATTCTTTTTGGTTTCCTGGTTTTTGCTCTGCTGTGTGTGTTCTTGTTTTGGCTTGTTCTTTTGTTGTTTGGTCTGGTTTTAGTTTTGTTTGACTCTCGCCATGCCTTGTGGTGCTGGTATTTTTGTCACCTCCCATTGGTGGGTTGGCACTGGTAGAGGGTTGTCTTCCCTTTGTGCAGTTGTAATCTAGACCAGTTTCCTGTGCATTTTGTTTGGTGTGGGTTACTTTGTATATTGTGTGAATTTTTGTAATTTGTGTATATATGCCTCGGCCCTCGGCCCTCTGTATTCTACTATAGTTTTAGTGTATATCCTTCTAATATCGTGTGGAGCTCACTACGCCTTTGTCCATCTTTTCCTAAATTTGTGAGCTCGCCTGTGTGACAAAATAACACATGGTGTGGACTCGGCTCCTTGCTAGTTTCAACCATGGAAGTTTTCTCTCTTCTCCATCGAGTCATTCTTAATGGAAAATTTATTTCCCATGCACGTATTCAAGTCCAGCCAAGTGGCTTCTTCTTTGCATGTGTTCAGACAATTGTTGGTGTTATCACCATAACTCCTATTTACTGCATGGCCATGTGACATCCACGTCGGCCTAGTATGGCTCATCTTCTTGCCATGTCACCCAACGGTTAGTTTTTGGACTCCGGGTCCTATGTCCCCATCCAGCTCCTATTTCACTTGTATCATATGTGCTAGAATCCCCAGAGCCCCATATGTTGGTCAGTTTCCTTAGTTTTCATTATACACACATCTTTCCCGCGATTTGACAAACTAACTCTTGCAGGTGGAGATGCGATGGTAAGATCTCCGGGACCCGGAGTAGCATTTTTGATGCAGGAGCATCCTGGGTGTAAGGGAAATCTTGCATCACCCAAAAATATTTCTGTTTTTCTTTTCAATAAGGGCTATTTTGTGCAGAGCTGCTATTTATGGAAAGTTACTATTTTTGGTAATTTTCATATGTGCTCAGAATGATCTGATTTCTTTCTTGGAGGTTCATTTTGGTCATATAAGTCTTCCA